>CM042248.1:54434335-54446835 GCA_023566225.1 Romanogobio albipinnatus
GCGAGTGTACGAGTGTGCGAGTGTACGAGTGTGCGAGTGTACGAGTGTGCGAGTGTGCGAGTGAGTGAGTGTGTGAGTGTACGAGTGTACGAGTGTGTGAGTGTACGAGTGTGTGAGTGTACGAGTGTGTGAGTGTACGAGTGAGTGAGTGAGTGTACGAGTGAGTGAGTGAGTGTACGAGTGAGTGAGTGAGTGTACGAGTGAGTGAGTGAGTGAGTGTACGAGTGAGTGAGTGAGTGAGTGTACGAGTGAGTGAGTGAGTGTGCGAGTGAGTGAGTGAGTGTACGAGTGTACGAGTGAGTGAGTGAGTGTGCGAGTGTGCGAGTGTGCGAGTGTACGAGTGTACGAGTGTGCGAGTGTACGAGTGTGCGAGTGTACGAGTGTGTGAGTGTACGAGTGTGTGAGTGTACGAGTGTGTGAGTGTACGAGTGAGTGAGTGTACGAGTGTGTGAGTGTACGAGTGAGTGAGTGTACGAGTGAGTGAGTGAGTGTACGAGTGAGTGAGTGAGTGTGCGAGTGAGTGAGTGAGTGTACGAGTGTACGAGTGAGTGAGTGAGTGTGCGAGTGTACGAGTGTGCGAGTGTGTGAGTGTACGAGTGTGTGAGTGTACGAGTGTGTGAGTGTACGAGTGTGTGAGTGTACGAGTGTGTGAGTGTACGAGTGTGTGAGTGTACGAGTGAGTGAGTGAGTGTACGAGTGAGTGAGTGAGTGTACGAGTGAGTGAGTGAGTGTACGAGTGAGTGAGTGAGTGTACGAGTGAGTGAGTGAGTGTACGAGTGAGTGAGTGAGTGTACGAGTGAGTGAGTGAGTGTACGAGTGAGTGAGTGAGTGTACGAGTGAGTGAGTGAGTGTACGAGTGAGTGAGTGAGTGTACGAGTGAGTGAGTGAGTGTACGAGTGAGTGAGTGAGTGTACGAGTGAGTGAGTGAGTGAGTGTACGAGTGAGTGAGTGAGTGAGTGTACGAGTGAGTGAGTGAGTGAGTGTACGAGTGAGTGAGTGAGTGAGTGTACGAGTGAGTGAGTGAGTGTACGAGTGAGTGAGCGAGTGTACGAGTGAGTGAGCGAGTGTACGAGTGAGTGAGCGAGTGAGCGAGTGTGCGAGTGTGCGAGTGTGCGAGTGTACGAGTGTGCGAGTGTACGAGTGTGCGAGTGTACGAGTGTGCGAGTGTACGAGTGAGTGAGTGTGTGAGTGTACGAGTGTACGAGTGTGTGAGTGTACGAGTGTGTGAGTGTACGAGTGTGTGAGTGTACGAGTGAGTGAGTGAGTGTACGAGTGAGTGAGTGAGTGTACGAGTGAGTGAGTGAGTGTACGAGTGAGTGAGTGAGTGTACGAGTGAGTGAGTGAGTGTACGAGTGAGTGAGTGAGTGAGTGAGTGTACGAGTGAGTGAGTGAGTGTACGAGTGAGTGAGTGAGTGAGTGTACGAGTGAGTGAGTGAGTGTGCGAGTGAGTGAGTGAGTGTACGAGTGTACGAGTGAGTGAGTGAGTGTGCGAGTGTGCGAGTGTGCGAGTGTACGAGTGTGCGAGTGTACGAGTGTGCGAGTGTACGAGTGTGCGAGTGTACGAGTGTGTGAGTGTACGAGTGAGTGAGTGTACGAGTGTGTGAGTGTACGAGTGTGTGAGTGTACGAGTGTGTGAGTGTACGAGTGTGTGAGTGTACGAGTGTGTGAGTGTACGAGTGTGTGAGTGTACGAGTGTGTGAGTGTGTGAGTGTACGAGTGTGTGAGTGTACGAGTGTGTGAGTGTACGAGTGTGTGAGTGTACGAGTGTGCGAGTGTACGAGTGAGTGAGTGTGTGAGTGTACGAGTGTACGAGTGTGTGAGTGTACGAGTGTGTGAGTGTACGAGTGTGTGAGTGTACGAGTGAGTGAGTGTACGAGTGAGTGAGTGAGTGTACGAGTGAGTGAGTGAGTGTACGAGTGAGTGAGTGAGTGTACGAGTGAGTGAGTGAGTGTACGAGTGAGTGAGTGAGTGTACGAGTGAGTGAGTGAGTGTACGAGTGAGTGAGTGAGTGTACGAGTGAGTGAGTGAGTGTACGAGTGAGTGAGTGAGTGTACGAGTGAGTGAGTGAGTGTACGAGTGAGTGAGTGAGTGTACGAGTGAGTGAGTGAGTGAGTGTACGAGTGAGTGAGTGAGTGTGCGAGTGAGTGAGTGAGTGTACGAGTGAGTGAGTGAGTGTGCGAGTGTACGAGTGTGCGAGTGTGCGAGTGTACGAGTGTGCGAGTGTACGAGTGTGCGAGTGTACGAGTGTGCGAGTGTACGAGTGTGTGAGTGTACGAGTGAGTGAGTGTACGAGTGAGTGAGTGTACGAGTGAGTGAGTGAGTGAGTGAGTGAGTGTACGAGTGAGTGAGTGAGTGAGTGAGTGAGTGTACGAGTGAGTGAGTGTACGAGTGAGTGAGTGTACGAGTGAGTGAGTGTACGAGTGAGTGAGTGTACGAGTGAGTGAGTGTACGAGTGAGTGAGTGTACGAGTGAGTGAGTGTACGAGTGAGTGAGTGTACGAGTGAGTGAGTGAGTGAGTGTGTGAGTGTACGAGTGAGTGAGTGAGTGTACGAGTGAGTGAGTGAGTGTACGAGTGAGTGAGTGAGTGTACGAGTGAGTGAGTGAGTGTACGAGTGAGTGAGTGAGTGAGTGTACGAGTGAGTGAGTGAGTGTACGAGTGAGTGAGTGAGTGTACGAGTGAGTGAGTGAGTGTACGAGTGAGTGAGTGAGTGTACGAGTGAGTGAGTGAGTGTACGAGTGAGTGAGTGAGTGTACGAGTGAGTGAGTGAGTGTACGAGTGAGTGAGTGTACGAGTGTACGAGTGAGTGAGTGAGTGTACGAGTGAGTGAGTGAGTGTACGAGTGAGTGAGTGAGTGTACGAGTGAGTGAGTGAGTGTACGAGTGAGTGAGTGAGTGTACGAGTGAGTGAGTGAGTGTACGAGTGAGTGAGTGAGTGTACGAGTGAGTGAGTGAGTGTACGAGTGAGTGAGTGAGTGTACGAGTGAGTGAGTGAGTGAGTGAGTGTACGAGTGTGCGAGTGTGCGAGTGTACGAGTGTGCGAGTGTACGAGTGTGCGAGTGTACGAGTGAGTGAGTGAGTGTGTGAGTGTACGAGTGAGTGAGTGTACGAGTGAGTGAGTGTACGAGTGAGTGAGTGTACGAGTGAGTGAGTGTACGAGTGAGTGAGTGTACGAGTGAGTGAGTGTACGAGTGAGTGAGTGTACGAGTGAGTGAGTGTACGAGTGAGTGAGTGAGTGTACGAGTGAGTGAGTGAGTGAGTGAGTGTGTGAGTGTACGAGTGTGTGAGTGTACGAGTGAGTGAGTGTACGAGTGAGTGAGTGTACGAGTGAGTGAGTGTACGAGTGAGTGAGTGTACGAGTGAGTGAGTGTACGAGTGAGTGAGTGTACGAGTGAGTGAGTGTACGAGTGAGTGAGTGTACGAGTGAGTGAGTGTACGAGTGAGTGAGTGTACGAGTGAGTGAGTGTACGAGTGAGTGAGTGTACGAGTGAGTGAGTGTACGAGTGAGTGAGTGTACGAGTGAGTGAGTGTGTGAGTGTACGAGTGTACGAGTGTACGAGTGTACGAGTGAGCGAGTGTACGAGTGAGCGAGTGTACGAGTGTACGAGTGTGTGAGTGTACGAGTGTGTGAGTGTACGAGTGTGTGAGTGTACGAGTGTGTGAGTGTACGAGTGTGTGAGTGTACGAGTGTGTGAGTGTACGAGTGTGCGAGTGTACGAGTGAGTGAGTGTGTGAGTGTACGAGTGTACGAGTGTGTGAGTGTACGAGTGTACGAGTGTGTGAGTGTACGAGTGAGTGAGTGTACGAGTGAGTGAGTGAGTGTACGAGTGAGTGAGTGAGTGTACGAGTGAGTGAGTGAGTGTACGAGTGAGTGAGTGAGTGTACGAGTGAGTGAGTGAGTGTACGAGTGAGTGAGTGAGTGTACGAGTGAGTGAGTGAGTGTACGAGTGAGTGAGTGAGTGTACGAGTGAGTGAGTGAGTGTACGAGTGAGTGAGTGAGTGTACGAGTGAGTGAGTGAGTGAGTGTACGAGTGAGTGAGTGAGTGTGCGAGTGAGTGAGTGAGTGTACGAGTGAGTGAGTGAGTGAGTGTACGAGTGAGTGAGTGAGTGTGCGAGTGAGTGAGTGAGTGTACGAGTGTGTGAGTGTACGAGTGAGTGAGTGTACGAGTGAGTGAGTGTACGAGTGAGTGAGTGTACGAGTGAGTGAGTGTACGAGTGAGTGAGTGTACGAGTGAGTGAGTGTACGAGTGAGTGAGTGTACGAGTGAGTGAGTGAGTGAGTGAGTGAGTGTACGAGTGAGTGAGTGTACGAGTGAGTGAGTGTACGAGTGAGTGAGTGTACGAGTGAGTGAGTGTACGAGTGAGTGAGTGTACGAGTGAGTGAGTGTACGAGTGAGTGAGTGTACGAGTGAGTGAGTGTACGAGTGAGTGAGTGTACGAGTGAGTGAGTGTACGAGTGAGTGAGTGAGTGAGTGTGTGAGTGTACGAGTGAGTGAGTGAGTGTACGAGTGAGTGAGTGAGTGTACGAGTGAGTGAGTGAGTGTACGAGTGAGTGAGTGAGTGTACGAGTGAGTGAGTGAGTGAGTGTACGAGTGAGTGAGTGAGTGAGTGTACGAGTGAGTGAGTGAGTGTACGAGTGAGTGAGTGAGTGTACGAGTGAGTGAGTGAGTGAGTGTGCGAGTGAGTGAGTGAGTGTACGAGTGAGTGAGTGAGTGAGTGTACGAGTGAGTGAGTGAGTGAGTGTACGAGTGAGTGAGTGTACGAGTGAGTGAGTGTACGAGTGAGTGAGTGTACGAGTGAGTGAGTGTACGAGTGAGTGAGTGTACGAGTGAGTGAGTGTACGAGTGAGTGAGTGTACGAGTGAGTGAGTGTGTGAGTGTACGAGTGTACGAGTGTACGAGTGAGCGAGTGTACGAGTGAGCGAGTGTACGAGTGTACGAGTGTGTGAGTGTACGAGTGTGTGAGTGTACGAGTGAGTGAGTGTACGAGTGAGTGAGTGTACGAGTGAGTGAGTGTACGAGTGAGTGAGTGTACGAGTGAGTGAGTGTACTAGTGAGTGAGTGTACGAGTGAGTGTACGAGTGAGTGTACGAGTGAGTGTACGAGTGAGTGTACGAGTGAGTGTACGAGTGAGTGTACGAGTGAGTGTACGAGTGAGTGAGTGAGTGTACGAGCGAGAGAGTGAGTGTGCGAGCGTGCGAGTGAGTGTGCGAGCGTGCGAGCGAGCGAGTGAGCGTGCGAGTGTACGAGTGAGTGTGCGAGTGTACGAGCGAGAGAGTGAGTGTGCGAGTGTGCGAGTGAGTGTGCGAGTGTACGAGCGAGAGAGTGAGTGTGCGAGTGTACGAGCGAGAGAGTGAGTGTGCGAGTGTACGAGCGAGAGAGTGAGTGTGCGAGTGTACGAGCGAGCGAGTGAGTGTGCGAGTGTACGAGCGAGAGAGTGAGTGTGCGAGTGTACGAGCGAGCGAGTGAGTGTGCGAGTGAGTGTGCGAGTGTACGAGTGAGTGTGCGAGTGAGTGTGCGAGTGTACGAGCGAGAGAGTGAGTGTGCGAGTGTACGAGCGAGAGAGTGAGTGTGCGAGTGTACGAGCGAGAGAGTGAGTGTGCGAGTGTACGAGCGAGCGAGTGAGTGTGCGAGTGTACGAGCGAGTGAGTGTGCGAGTGTACGAGCGAGCGAGTGAGTGTGCGAGTGTACGAGCGAGCGAGTGAGTGTGCGAGTGTACGAGCGAGCGAGTGAGTGTGCGAGTGTACGAGCGAGCGAGTGAGTGTGCGAGTGTACGAGCGAGCGAGTGAGTGTGGGAGTGTACGAGTGAGTGTGCGAGTGTACGAGCGAGCGAGTGAGTGTGCGAGTGAGTGTGCGAGAGTACGAGTGAGTGTGCGAGTGTACGAGCGAGCGAGTGAGTGTGCGAGTGAGTGTGCGAGTGAGTGTGCGAGAGTACGAGTGAGTGTGCGAGTGTACGAGCGAGAGAGTGAGTGTGCGAGTGTACGAGCGAGCGAGTGAGTGTCCGAGTGTACGAGCGAGTGAGTGTGCGAGTGTACGAGCGAGCGAGTGAGTGTGCGAGCGAGCGAGTGAGTGTGCGAGCGAGCGTGCGAGTGTGAGTGTGTGAGTGAGTGAGTGTGTGAGTGTGTGAGTGAGTGAGTGTGTGAGTGAGTGAGTGTGTGAGTGAGTGAGTGTGTGAGTGAGTGAGTGTGTGAGTGAGTGAGTGTGTGAGTGAGTGAGTGTGTGAGTGAGTGTGTGAGTGAGTGTGTGAGTGAGTGTGTGAGTGAGTGTGTGAGTGAGTGTGTGAGTGAGTGTGTGAGTGAGTGTGTGAGTGAGTGTGTGAGTGAGTGTGTGAGTGAGTGTGTGAGTGTGTGTGTGTGTGAGAGAGAGAGAGAGAGAGAGCGAGTGAGTGAGTGAGTGAGCGTGTGTGGACATGTGTTGCAGTTCATGCTAAACGCAGTTTCTCTTTTCCAGAGGAAGTTCAACATCACGCTGGACCACAAATCCCATATTTTTCAGAATCTCAATGGAGCCATAGGTAAAGACACACACACACGCACTCACACACACACACACTCTCACTCTCTCTCTCTCTCTCTCTCTCTCTCTCTCTCTCTCTCTCTCTCTCTCTCTCTCTCTCACACACACACTCATTATTACACACACAGGGACGCACAACTGCACGTGAAACACTCACTGCTATAGAAAACTATTTAAAAAAGGCGACTCGCTGCGAAAAATGTGTTCTGTCTTATCGGGTCAGGATGAATTTATCTTTGTAACATCCGCGGACTGCCCTAGAGGGACGAGCTCCGCCCACCACAGCTTCACTAGATCCTGTGGGAAACGTCAAATTCACACATTCTCCACAAGCGGTGGCGTATGTGTAGGCCTGTTGTGTTTATGCGTGTTTTCCGTGCTTGTGATGGTTGTGTGTTTTTCCAGAGGAAGTGGTGCTGAAGTTCGAGAAATCCAGAGTCAGAGCTCGGAACGTGGTGTATGACACACTTCCTGTCGTTATCCATGGCAACGGGCCAACTAAGGTAAACGCAAACATTCTGCACAGTAATCCTTCATTTACCACGGTGCCCGCATTAAATGCACACACCCATCAGACTGGGATCTAGACTTGTATGAATGACACGTGTGTGTGTGTGTGTGTGTGTGTGTGTGTGTGTGTGTGTGTAGCTCCAGCTGAATTATCTGGGTAACTACGTGCCGACGGCGTGGACGTATGAGAACGGGTGTGGGAACTGTGACGATGATTTGCTGGACCTGAGTCATCTGTCTGTGAGTGTCCCAATATGAACACAAACACACTCGACATGACTGACAGGTTTATGAGGATGAATTATGACCGAAATGTGTGTGTGTGTAGGACGAGGAGATGCCGCTGGTGCACATCGCTGTGTTTATCGAGCAGCCGACGCCGTTTCTGGAAGAATTTCTGGAGAGACTCGCGACGCTGAACTACCCACACACACGCCTACGACTCTTCATACACAACAACGTATGTACGGCTCTTCACACTACAGCACATGATGTGTGTAACGTTCATGCTAAGGCCGTGTGTCCCAAAGCGCTTTTTCCAGAGGCGCTCATCAGTGTCACTTTTCACCCAGCCGTCCAATCACAGTGGAGGAGGGGCGGGACAAACACCACACCGACCAAACGTCACATTCTGCTTGTACTGTGATTAATGATAACAAACGAAGACGAGCACATCTCTTCATTCAAAACCAGTGCATTGTGACATTGTGTCCGCATTTATACTTATTCAGAAACACAATGTTTGTGGAATCAGACGCTAGTCACAGTTCTGCGGATCACATAACATACACATAACGCTTCGCTGAACAGCGCTGGGGTTTTCAACTGGATAAAAATGCTTTGGACACACGAGCTAACTGAGGGACATGTGCACACATGAGCCACGTGTACACACATGCACTAATGACAGTTCAGAGGTGTGTCTGTGTGATTAAGCAAGTGTGCCAGTGTGTGCCTGTGCCAGAGTGTGTGCCTGTGCCAGAGTGTGTGCCTGTGCCAGAGTGTGTGCCTGTGCCAGAGTGTGTGCCTGTGCCAGAGTGTGTGCCTGTGCCAGAGTGTGTGCCTGTGCCAGAGTGTGTGCCTGTGCCAGAGTGTGTGCCTGTGCCAGAGTGTGTGCCTGTGCCAGAGTGTGTGCCTGTGCCAGAGTGTGTGCCTGTGCCAGAGTGTGTGCCTGTGCCAGAGTGTGCCTGTACCAGTGCCAGTGTGTGCCTGTACCAGTGCCAGTGTGTGCCTGTACCAGTGCCAGTATGTGTGCCTGTGCCAGAGTGTGTGCCTGTGCCAGAGTGTGTGCCTGTGCCAGAGTGTGTGCCTGTGCCAGAGTGTGTGCCTGTGCCAGAGTGTGTGCCTGTGCCAGAGTGTGTGCCTGTGCCAGAGTGTGTGCCTGTGCCAGAGTGTGTGCCTGTGCCAGAGTGTGTGCCTGTGCCAGAGTGTGCCTGTGCGAGAGTGTGCCTGTGCGAGAGTGTGCCTGTGCGAGAGTGTGCCTGTGCGAGTGTGTCTGTGTGAGAGTGTGCCTGTGTGCGAGAGTGTGCCTGTGCCAGAGTGTGTGCCTGTGCGAGAGTGTGTCTGTGCGAGAGTGTGCCTGTGTGCCTGTGAGAGTGTGCCTGTGTGCGAGTGTGTGCCTGTGCGAGTGTGTGCCTGTGCCAGAGTGTGCCTGTGCGAGTGTGTGCCTGTGCGAGAGTGTGCCTGTGCCTGTGCCAGAGTGTGCCTGTGCCAGAGTGTGTGCCTGTGCCTGTGCCAGAGTGTGTGCCTGTGCCAGAGTGTGTGCCTGTGCCTGTGCCAGAGTGTGTGCCTGTGCCTGTGCCAGAGTGTGTGCCTGTGCCAGAGTGTGTGCCTGTGCCAGAGTGTGTGCCTGTGCCAGAGTGTGTGCCTGTGCCAGAGTGTGTGCCTGTGCCAGAGTGTGTGCCTGTGCCAGAGTGTGTGCCTGTGCCAGAGTGTGCCTGTGCCTGTGCCAGTGTGTGCCTGTGCCAGTGTGTGCCTGTACCAGTGCCAGAGTGTGCCTGTGCCAGAGTGTGCCTGTGCCAGAGTGTGCCTGTGCCAGTGTGTGCCTGTGCCAGTGTGTGCCTGTGCCAGAGTGTGCCTGTGCCAGAGTGTGCCTGTACCAGTGCCAGTGTTTGCCTGTGCCAGAGTGTGCCTGTGCGAGTGTGTGCCTGTGCCAGAGTGTGCCTGTGCCAGAGTGTGCCTCTGCCAGAGTGTGCCTCTGCCAGAGTGTGCCTGTGCCAGAGTGTGCCTGTGCCAGAGTGTGCGCCTGTGCCAGAGTGTGCGCCTGTGCCAGAGTTTGCGCCTGTGCCAGAGTGTGCGCCTGTGCCAGAGTGTGCGCCTGTGCCAGAGTGTGCGCCTGTGCCAGAGTGTGCCTGTGCGAGTGTGTGCCTGTGCCAGAGTGTGCCTGTGCCAGAGTGTGCCTGTGCCAGAGTGTGCCTGTGCCAGAGTGTGCCTGTGCCAGAGTGTGCCTGTGCCAGAGTGTGCCTGTGCCAGAGTGTGCCTGTGCCAGTGTGTGCCTGTGCCAGTGTGTGCCTGTGCCAGAGTGTGCCTGTGCCAGAGTGTGCCTGTGCCAGAGTGTGCCTGTGCCAGAGTGTGCCTGTGCCAGAGTGTGCCTGTGCCAGAGTGTGCCTGTGCCAGAGTGTGCCTGTGCCAGAGTGTGCCTGTACCAGTGCCAGTGTTTGCCTGTGCCAGAGTGTGCCTGTGCGAGTGTGTGCCTGTGCCAGAGTGTGCCTGTGCCAGTGTGTGCCTCTGCCAGTGTTTGCCTGTGCCAGAGTGTGCCTGTGCCAGAGTGTGCGCCTGTGCCAGAGTGTGCGCCTGTGCCAGAGTGTGCGCCTGTGCCAGAGTGTGCGCCTGTGCCAGAGTGTGCGCCTGTGCCAGAGTGTGCGCCTGTGCCAGAGTGTGCGCCTGTGCCAGAGTGTGCGCCTGTGCGCCTGTGCCAGAGTGTGCGCCTGTGCCAGAGTGTGCGCCTGTGCCAGAGTGTGCGCCTGTGCCAGAGTGTGCGCCTGTGCCAGAGTGTGCGCCTGTGCCAGAGTGTGCGCCTGTGCCAGAGTGTGCGCCTGTGCCTGATATGAAATCAAAAGTCTATGCAATATCCTCACTAATATAGTGGAACAAATGTGTGTGTGTGTGTGTGTGTGTGTGTGCAGGTTGTGTATCATGAGCAGCACATTGAGCGCTTCTATACGCGTCACCGTGCTCTGTTCCCTGCGGCGAGAATAATTGGACCTGAGGAAAACCTCAGACAGGACCAGGCCAGGACCATGGCAGTGTAAATATACACACACACACACACACACACACACACACTCTCTGATGGTTGAATCTGTTGAATATGCTTACCTGTCCCATGATTCCATTGGCTGTGTGTTTGTGTTTCAGGGAGGCGTGTAAGAAGGACGTCTCCTGTGATTATTTCTTCAGCATAGACTGTGATGTTGCTCTGACGAACCCCGATGTGTTACGGATTCTCATCGAAGAGAACAAGTGAGTGAGAAACACTCGTGACGCTCGATGGTTTTGTTAAACTATCATCAGACACACACTCACACCATCATCAGACACACACTCACACACATATGCTAGGTATGTGTTGACGGCCATAACCCTGACAGGAGTGTGTTGTTTCCTCGTGTGCGGTCACATGATAAAGATTGTCCCGCTGCTGTTCACAGGGGTGTGATCGCGCCCATGCTGTCTCGCCACGGGAAGCTCTGGTCAAACTTCTGGGGCGCTTTGAGTCCGGAGGGCTTTTACTCGCGCTCGGAGGACTACATCGACATCGTCCAGAGCAAGAGAGCGTGAGTGTCTTTCCCCACGTGTGTGTGTGTGTGTGTGTTTATCAGTAGAGCCAGCGTGTTGTTAAGTCAGCTTTATTTCTACAGTTTCAGAGCAGCTTCACAGGAACAGGAAAATTAATCAGTTATGAAACTAATTCGATTTAGTTCTATTTGATTCGGTTCAATTTGATTCAGTTTGATTTAATTCAATTCAGTTCAATTTGATTCAATTCCCTTTAATAACAGTGTCAATGTTACAAATTTAATCAATTATGAAAAATTAAATTCAGTTGAATTTTATTCAATTCAGTTCAATTTGATTAAATTCAGTTCAATAACAGTGTCAATGTTACACATTTAATCTACTATGAAACAAATTTGATTCAGTTCAATTCAGTTAAATTTAATTCAGTTCAGTTCATTTTGATTCAATTCAGTTCATTTTGATTCAAATAATTTTAATAACAGTGTCAATGTTCCAAATATAATCAATTATTAAATAAATTCAATTCAGTTCTATTTGATTCAGTTCAATTTGATTCTATTCAGTTCAGTTTATTTCGATTCAGTTCAATAAATGTCAATGTTACAAAGTTCATCAATTATGAAACAAATTCTGTTCAATTTGATTTAATTCAGTTCAATTTGATTCAATTCAGTTCAATTTAATTCAGTTCAATAACAGTGTCAATGTTACAAATTTAATCAATTATGAAACAAATTTGATTCAGTTCAATTCAGTTCAATTTGATTCAGTTCAGTTCATTTTGATTCAAATAATTTTAATAACAGTGTCAATGTTCCAAATGTAATCAATTATTAAACAAATTCGATTCAGTTCAATTTAATTCGATTCAGTTCAATAAGTGTCAATGATACAAACCTCATCAATTATGAAACAAATTCTGTTCAATTTGATTCAATTCAGTTTGATTCAATTCAGTTCAATTTGATTCAATTCAGTTCAATTTAATTAAATTCAGTTCAATAACAGTGTCAATGTTGCAAAGTTCATCAATTATGAAGCAAATTCTGTTCAATTTGATTAAATTCAATTCAGTTTGATTCAATTCATTTCAATTTGATTCAATTCAGTTCGATTCAATTCAGTTCAATAACAGTGTCAATGTTGCAAAGTTCATCAATTATGAAACAAATTCTGTGCAATTTGATTCAATTCAATTCAGTTTGATTGAATTCAAACCAGTTCAATTTGATTAAAATAAGTTCAATTTGATTGAATTCAGTTCAATAACAGCGTCAATGTTGCAAAGTTAATCGATTATGAAACAAATTCAGTTCGGTTCATTTAGATTCAATTCAGTTCAATAACAGTTTCCTAATTGATAACCTGTGCGACATTGACACTGTTATTGAACTGAATTGAATCGAACTGAATTGAATCAAATTGAACTGAATTGAATCAATTTGAACTGAGTTGAATCAAACTGAATTGAATCAAATTGAACCGAATTTGTTTCATAATTGTTGAACTTTGTAATATTGACACTTATTGAACTGAATTGAATTAAATTGAACTGAATTAAATCAAATTGAACTGAATTGAATCAATTTGAACTGAATTGAATCAAATTGAACAGAATTTTTATTTGTTTCATAATTGATGAACTTTACAGCATTGACGCTGTTATTGAACTGAACCGAATCAAATTGAACTGAATTGAATCAAATTGAACTGAATTGAATTAAATTGAACTGAATTG
>CM042248.1:54463359-54625859 GCA_023566225.1 Romanogobio albipinnatus
AAAAATGCTTACATTGATAGAATTCATTTGGTCAGAGATGGTGATGTAACGTATAAAAACACATGTGTCCATGGGGGCGGGGCTAAGGGGCGGGGCTAAGGGCTGGTATGCAAGGGGGGCTGGAGGGTCAAATGAACTTTAAAGCTTTGATGAAAAGAGGATTTTTACTTGATCTTGTTATAGAGTATTCCAGTCAGAGGGATTTAAAGATACTTTCTGAAATGGCTTTTGTACAAACCGCTTTAAATTATTTGTTGCCTTTTGAAAATAAAAAATTGGAAACAAAAGTGAATCTGATCATTCATTGGAAAATGACAAAGTGTTCAAACATCTCAAAATATACATCCATCCACTAGACCTGAAGCTGTGCTGTGGGATCAAACACCGCCCACCAACACCACAACACCGCCCACCAACACAAACAACACCGGCCACCAACACAAACAACACCGGCCACCAACACCACAACACCGGCCACCAACACAAACAACACCACAACACCGCCCACCAACACAAACAACACCGGCCACCAACACAAACAACACCGGCCACCAACACAAACAACACCGCCCACCAACACAAACAACACCGGCCACCAACACAAACAACACCGGCCACCAACACAAACAACACCGGCCACCAACACCACAACACCGGCCACCAACACAAACAACACCGGCCACCAACACAAACAACACCGGCCACCAACACAAACAACACCGGCCACCAACACAAACAACACCGGCCACCAACACCACAACACCGGCCACCAACACAAACAACACCACAACACCGCCCACCAACACAAACAACACCGCAACACCGGCCACCAACACAAACAACACCACAACACCGGCCACCAACACAAACAACACCACAACACCGGCCACCAACACAAACAACACCACAACACCGCCCACCAACACAAACAACACCGCCCACCAACACAAACAACACCGCCCACCAACACAAACAACACCGGCCACCAACACAAACAACACCGGCCACCAACACCACAACACCGGCCACCAACACAAACAAAACCACAACATCGGCAAACAACACCACCCACCCCTATCCACAACACTGACCACTACCACCAATGGGGAACCCCCAACTCCCACAACCTCTCCCGAATTATAGAGCAGAGAGCAGCTATCAAACAGCAGGGAAGACAACAACCGTGTGAGTACTGTATCATTTCTCATTTGTTTTTGTAGCTCATTTGCTGGTAGAAAGTTTGTCTGTTTAGTGTATTCATTGACGTGCTGTTATAGTCTCGCGCGGTCTGGGAAGTTCTTGTTTGTTCTCGTTAGACACGCCAGTAAACAAAGTTTCGGCTAGCCGTAGCCAGCTGCATTCAATAACGACACTTAGAGTGTGTATAAATAGAGTGGTACTCCGCGGCAGCCCTCGTGTGAAGACCGAAGAGCGTAAAGACCATTCGACTCCACTCTGCGCGACTCCACTCTGCGCGACTCCACTCTGCGTGACTCCACTCTGCGTGACTCCACTCGAGCAAGAACACCGACAAGGCACTTGAGTAGAGCTTTCCTTCTACTTTGTCCACTTTTGTGTTTTGCTTGTTTTCATCTGTTTATTTCTCTGACCCGTATTCAATGTGCTTCCAAATCTCTATTACCACACACACCCGTAAATCACGCTCTTTATATTCAAGACGACGTAATCCTAATAATCTGCGTACTGTACCTATTTCCTCTGCTACATTAATGTCCATTCCAATTTCCAGTCAGCTGTAAACAAAGCAGACTTTATTTCATCTATCTCCACTCATTCACATCTCAGTCTCATGGCTCTAACTGAAACCTGGATCAAACCAGAAGACACTGCCACTCCTGCTGCTCTCTCAAATAATTACACTTTTTCACACACCTCTCGCCCGATTGGGAGGGGCGGAGGAACTGGTTTGCTCATCTCTAATGATTGGAAATTTGAGCCCATTCCTTCTCTTTCTGGCAACTGCTCATTTGAATCACACTCAATCACTATCACTCATCCCGCTAAAATCCATAGCGTAGTTGTTTATCGCCCTCCAGGTCAACTGGGTAACTTCTTGGAGGAGTTGGATATGTTACTCTCTCACTTCCCCAAGGATGGCACTCCTCTGGTACTGCTCGGTGACTTCAACATCCACCTTGATAAACCCCAGGCTGCTGACTTCACCACCCTTCTGACCTCATTTGATCTTAAGCGAGTATCAACTACAGCTACTCACAAATCAGGTAACCATCTGGACCTTATCTACACACACTACTGCTCCACAGACGACACTTTAGTTACTCCATTGCACACCTCAGATCACTTTCTCATCACTCTAAACCTCCTACTGACTCCTGACACAACACACACTCCTCCCCAGATCACCTTTTGGCGTAATCTACGCTCACTCTCTCCCTCCCGTCTATCCACTATGGTTTCCTCCTCCCTCCCTCCCTCCATCTGCTCAGTTCTCAGCACTGGACACTAACAGTGCTACTGACACTCTTTGCTCCACTCTAACATCTTGCTTAGACAACCTCTGTCCTGTTTCATCCAGGCCAGCCATCACCACCCCCTCTGCCCCCTGGCTGTCTGATGCTCTCCGCGAACATCGCTCTGGACTCCGGGCGGCAGAGAGGAAGTGCCGCAAAACTAAAAACACTACTGACCTAACCCTGTATCAGTCTCTCCTCGCTTCTTTCTCTGCTAACGTCTCCACTGCTAAAACTACATACTATCACAACAAAATCAACAACTGCTCTGACTCTCGTGCACTCTTCAAAACTTTCTCTTCGCTCCTTTGTCCTCCTCCCCCCCCTCCTTCAACGACTCTTACAGCTGACGACTTTGCATCATTTTTCACAAACAAAACCTCCTCCATCAGCAGCCAATTCTCCACACCACAAACTGACACACACATCTCAACAACCATCACACACACGCTCCCCTCCTTCTCTCTGCTCTCTGAAGCAGATGTCTCCAAACTCGTCCTTTCCAACCATCCCACTACCTGTCCGCTTGATCCTATCCCCACTCACCTCCTCCAGGCCATTTCTTCTTCAGTTACTCCTGCACTCACTCACATTATCAACACCCCTCTTCACACCGAGACCTTCCCCAGCTCGGGTAACCCCACTGCTTAAGAAACCCTCTCTGAACCCAGCACTTTTAGAAAACTACAGACCGGTATCCCTTCTGCCTTTCATTGCAAAGACACTTGAGCGAGTTGTGTTTAACCGGCTCTCTATGTTTCTTGAACAGAACAACCTCCTGGACAACAACCAATCCGGCTTCCGGCTTTCACTTCCTGCTTCGCTACTGTTCGGACGCTCTTGCTTACTGCTCTGCACTTTGCTCTATCGCTTCTATATTGTATCTCATAATTTCAACTTCAGCAAATCAGCACAGTGCTCAAACGACAAATCTTGACTCCAATGATAGAATTAGAAAATCTGGTGACTGGATTACTAAACAAAAAGCGGAATATCTCAACCGACCAGCCTCCCACTGACTTCAGCTTACATTCCGGAGAAGGGAAAACACAGCTGCCTACATTCAAAAGGATATGAAAATGCCTCTTCTAGAATCTACTTGCTGCACAAACTGCCACAGACTTTTACAAAGGATTGCAGTTCTTGAAACAAAGTTATTTGCGGAACCATCCAACCAGACGAATCACACAGCAGAGCTTCATCATGAACGCCGTCTGCACACTGTCGGTGAGTTCCATAAATGTAGTGCTACTCAACAGGTAGAGAAGCAAGTAACTGATCAACACAATCGATGGAAGCAAGACCCAAAGGATTGTCACGAGCATCAATTATTGCCACAGTAGCATGCTCTACCCCAGACACAAGGATTGCAAACTCTAGTTTCCTACCACCAAATATACATCTTGAAAACAGATTTGAAGTGTTAATGAATGTGGGTGAGGAATCCCCAAACGTGATGAATGTGACCGAACACAGATCGAATCAGCCCGTAGCTAACACTGATGCTAACAGGCACTCAAGGTCGAGCAGACAGCGGCCCTCAGCTCAGAGGGCAGCCGAGCACAGGACTCTGATAGTGGGGGACTCCACAGTCAGAAACATTAGCAGCAGGGATTACATTTACATTTACGCATTTGGCAGACGCTTTTATCCAAAGCAACTTACAGTGCCCTTATTACAGGGACAATCCCCCTGGAGCAACATGGAGTAAAGTGCCTTGCTCAAGGACACACTGGTGGAGACCGCTGGGATCGAACCAGCATACCAGTTCCATGGTTTAACCCAATGGACCACCATCTCACATCTACATGCTGCTTTCCACAAGCAACAGTTTCTGATGTCAACGGGGAACTTAAGAACATTCTGATGAAACATAAGACTGCAAATCGACTTATCATTCATGTGGGGAAAAACGATATTCAGAGAGAGCAGTCAGAACTCCTTAAGAGGGATTTCAATGAACTTCTTGAAACACTTAGAAAACTGAAAGTTCAGCCGTTCATCAGTGGACCACTTCCAGCAAGAGGAACAAATAGGTTCTCACGGCTACTTGGGCTTAATACATGGCTGCAAAAAACCTGCAACATGAAGGGAGTGAACTTTATCGACAACTTTAATCTCTTCTGGAGTCAGAGACAACTGTTTACATCAAATGGCCTCCACCCAAACAAACTCGGTGCAAGAATGCTAAAGGATCATCCTTCAGCTGTGTGTGCTAACCCACTCAACCTGGATGGCACACACACACACCAGTACAGAGTATGGATGATCACAGGACTTCATTTCAGCATCTGAATGGACATGCGGTTGATACACCCCACAAGGACGATGATAACACCACGCAGCCACAACAACCACTTCTCATGGACACACTCCCAGCTGAGCTCACCACAGAGACACTGTGACCGATTAGAACTGCTCCAAGTGACACAGATCGAGGCACTAAACAGCAACATCTCAGCCCAGACTGTGGAGGCACTGGTAAAAATGGGGACCATTTGGGGTCAGACTGGTGAACTTTTACGCCTTATGGCTGGTCTGAACATGAAGCTGGATGAAATGTCTAAGTCACTCCATGAACCGGACGATAACATATTGCAGCTTCCGGTAACACCAGAGCAACAGCCCCCCTCACCAGACATGTTATTCCTCTCTACAGCATCCCCGTTTCTGGGGCCGTAGGATTTGCGTCAGAAGTGGCGCACGGATGAAACATAGGGCGTGCGTACGCACAGAAATATTCGGATTTATAAAACCGTGCGCACGCACATCCTACGCAGTTTTCCCTTAATAAATCACAATCAATTCTAAATGTACCTTTTCACACCATTCTTTGTAAACCCTAGAAATGATTGTGCGTGAAAATCCCAGTAACTGAGCAGATTGTGAAATACTCAGACCGGCCCGTCTGGCACCAACAACCATGCCACGCTCAAAATTGCTTAAATCACCTTTCTTTCCCATTCCGACATTCAGTTTGGAGTTCAGGAGATTGTCTTGACCAGGACCACACCCCTAAATGCATTGAAGCAGCTGCCATGTGATTGGTTGATTAGATCATTGCATTCATGAGAAATTGAACAGGTGTTCCTAATAATCCTTTAGGTGAGTGTATATGCTGCCACTCAGTCAAACAATGAAAAATAACACAATGGCTTACCACAGCTATGCTGACGACACCCAGATCTACTGAGCCCTATCACCTAATGACTACAGCCCCATTGACTCTCTGTGTAAATGCATTGAAGAAGTTAACAGTTGGATGTGCCAACTTTCTTCAGTTAAACAAAGACAAAACTGAAATCACAACATTTGGAAACAAAGATGAAATTCTCAAGGTGAACGCATATCTTGAGGCTAAAGTTCTAATAACAAAAGATCAAGTCAGGAATCTGGGTGTGATTCTGGAGTCAGACCTGAGTTTCAGTCGTCATGTCAAAGCAATAACTAAATCAGCCTACTATCATCTCAAAAATACTGCAAGAATTAGATGCTTTGTTTCCAGGCAAGACTTAGAGAAACTCATTCATGCTTTTATCACCAGCAGGGTGGACTATTGTAATGGTCTTCTCACCGGCCTTCCCAAAAAGACCATTAGACAGCTGCAGCTCATACAGAACCAGCAGAACCAGAACACATGACCATATCACACCAGTCCTCAGGTCTGCACACTGGCTTCCAGTTACATTTAGGATCGATTTTAAAGTACTATTACTTGTGTATAAGTCACTCAATGACCTAGGACCTCAATACATTGCAGATATGCTGCTTAAATACAAACCCAACAGATCACTCAGATCATCAGGATCAAGTCAATTAGAAATACCAAGGGTTCACTCAAAGCAAGGAGAGTCTGCTTTTAGCTATTATGCCAGCCGCAGCTGGAACCAGCTTCCTGAACAGATCAGATGTGCTCCAACAGTAGCCACTTTCAAATCCAGACTCAAAACACATCTGTCCAGACTCAACACACATCTGTGCAGACTCAAAACACATCTGTGCACATCTGTCCAGACTCAACACACATCTGTGCACATCTGTCCAGACTCAAAACACATCTGCGCACATCTCTCCAGACTCAAAACACATCTGTGCACATCTGTCCAGACTCAAAACACATCTGTGCACATCTGTCCAGACTCAACACACATCTGTGCACATCTGTCCAGACTCAACACACATCTGTGCACATCTGTCCAGACTCAACACACATCTGTGCACATCTGTCCAGACTCAACACACATCTGTGCACATCTGTCCAGACTCAAAACACATCTGTGCACATCTGTCCAGACTCAAAACACATCTGTGCACAGACTCAAAACACATCTGTGCACATCTGTCCAGACTCAAAACACATCTGTGCACATCTGTCCAGACTCAAAACACATCTGTGCACAGACTCAAAACACATCTGTGCACATCTGTCCAGACTCAAAACACATCTGTGCACATCTGTCCAGACTCAAAACACATCTGTGCACAGACTCAAAACACATCTGTGCACATCTGTCCAGACTCAAAACACATCTGTGCACATCTGTCCAGACTCAACACACATCTGTGCACATCTGTCCAGACTCGAAACACATCTGTGCACATCTGTCCAGACTCAAAACACATCTGTCCAGACTCAAAACACATCTGTGCACATCTGTCCAGACTCGAAACACATCTGTGCACATCTGTCCAGACTCGAAACACATCTGTGCACATCTGTCCAGACTCAAAACACATCTGTGCACAGACTCAAAACACATCCGTGCACATCTGTCCAGACTCGAAACACATCTGTTCAGCTGTGCTTTTACTGAATGAGCTGTGCCACTGACCGTCCGACTGATTGCACCTTATCTTATGCTTTGACTGAATGAGCTGTGCTCTGTCCGAACTGCCTGCACTTTAATTATGTTTCAATTTAACCCGGTTTTAATTATACTTTTTATTTTTTTATTTTGTTCATTTTTTTCTTTTCATTCCTATTACAACTGTTATACTATATATATTTTTATTTTATTCACTTATGAATATTTTAACTTTTCTGTGCACTTTTTCTTTAACTTTTTCAAAAGCACTTTGAATTGCCCCTGTGTATGAAATGTGCTGTACAAATAAACTTGCCTTGCCTTATGTTTTTAAATGTCTTAACTTAAAAAAAACGATTTAACTGATTGCCTCAATTTTTTGAGTCTTGCCAACTCATTCGGTTTTACAGTCCCGTGATCACGGTTTTACGGTTTACGGATCACGGTTTTACAAGCGTGATTATGCGATCGCGTGATTTAATGCATAATCAGCCAAAGTCCTCATATTTATGCGGGGGCCGCATTTGTTCAAATACGCCGCACTTTCGCCGCATAAATTGCCTATTTCCGCGTGCAAAATATGCGGGGCTAGCATGATTTCATAATCCCCGCATTTCCGTTGCAAAAAAGTCATATATATATATTAGCAGAAAGTTGAAAAATGTTTGTTTACTTCACACAAGAGCCGCCATTTCCCCCTGTTGCCATGGGAACGCTTTGAAGTGACGTAATTACCCGTGAACGTCATCGAAAAGCTGCAAACCCCCGCGGAGAAACCATAGATACCAGTGAAACCATGATGAAGCGCAAACTCCCATTGGCGTTATGAGTCAGTGAGTCGATTCAGCGGTTCAGAGCGTTATGAGTCAGTGAGTCGATTCAGCGGTTTGGAGCGTTATGAGTCAGTGAGTCGATTCAGCGGTTTGGAGCGTTATGAGTCAGTGAGTCGATTCAGCGGTTCAGATCGTTATGAATCAGTGAGTCTATTCAGCAGTTCAGAGCGTTATGAGTCAGTGAGGCGGTTCAGAGCGTTATGAGTCAGTGAGTCGATTCAGCGGTTTGGAGCGTTATGAGTCAGTGAGTCGATTCAGCGGTTCAGATCGTTATGAATCAGTGAGTCTATTCAGCAGTTCAGAGCGTTATGAGTCAGTGAGGCGATTCAGCGGTTCAGAGCGTTATGAGTCAGTGAGTCGATTCAGCGGTTCAGAGCGTTATGAATCAGTGAGTCGATTCAGCGGTTCAGAGCGTTATGAATCAGTGAGTCGATTCAGCGGTTCAGAGCGTTATGAATCAGTGAGTCGATTCAGCGGTTCAGAGCGTTATGAATCAGTGAGTCGATTCAGCGGTTCAGAGCGTTATGAGTCAGTGAGTCGATTCAGCGGTTCAGAGCGTTATGAATCAGTGAGTCGATTCAGCGGTTCAGAGCGTTATGAATCAGTGAGTCGATTCAGCGTTTCAGAGCGTTATGAATCAGTGAGTCGATTCAGCGGTTCAGAGCGTTATGAGTCAGTGAGTCGATTCAGCGGTTCAGAGCGTTATGAGTCAGTGAGTCGATTCAGCGGTTCAGAGCGTTATGAGTCAGTGAGTCGATTCAGCGGTTCAGAGCGTTATGAATCAGTGAGTCGATTCAGCGGTTCAGAGCGTTATGAGTCAGTGAGTCGATTCAGCGGTTCAGAGCGTTATGAGTCAGTGAGTCGATTCAGCGGTTCAGAGCGTTATGAATCAGTGAGTCGATTCAGCGGTTCAGAGCGTTATGAATCAGTGAGTCGATTCAGCGGTTCAGAGCGTTATGAATCAGTGAGTCGATTCAGCGGTTCAGAGCGTTATGAATCAGTGAGTCGATTCAGAGGTTCAGAGCGTTATGAATCAGTGAGTCGATTCAGCGGTTCGGATCGCCAAAGTCATGTATTTCAGCAGTTTGACACGCGATCCGAATCATGAATCGACTCACTGATTCATAACGCTTCGAAGCTTCATGATGCGTTGTTTTGAAATCGGTCCAAATTGAGCCGTGTGTTTATTAAGGTCTTCAATAAAACAAGATGAGAACTTAAATATTCAATTAAAAATATTTGTTTTTTTTTCTCTTTTTCATCAAACCGCAGTTTTTGCAAGTTTTATCGCATAAATATCCCGCATTTTCCATCGCATTTTTTAAGAAAACGTGCCGCATATTTTCTCGGGTTTTACACTCGAGATTAACATGAGACTGAACTGTGTGTCCCCTTTAAATATATATAGTGGAATATTTTGGCGTGTTTAAAGTGTTTTCAAGTTATATATTTACATTTATTTACAATAATGATAAAGACTCGCAGGCGTGAGGAAAACATGTTGTTAATGTTTTACTCTAAAGCAATAAAAATGAGAATATTTCTGAGAATCTCTGGTGCGGTCGCCAACTGAGCCTCGTTCATCTTCACAGCAAGTCGTCCGTAAGGGCGGGAATCCTCTCCCTGTTTTCCCTGCGGTTTGGGAGTCCGGAATCCCGAACATGCCAGTGATTATTGCTCTAAATTAATTTGCTGTTAAATTTTGCGGCTTGGCCTGGAAGAGGGTCGCGGACACGCCTGTCCTCCCGCTGGGGATTGAGCTGGAGGAGATAAACACTGGATCACATGACGCTTGTGTTCCCGAGCGAACGGGATTTGTGTGTGATATGCTAATTAATAGCACGCATCACTGATAACGTGGCACCATACACCGACCCGTCCACTGTCTAAAAGTGTGTGTGTGTTAGTAACTGAGTTACATCATTATAAAAGTAACTCATTACCAGGGAAAGTAACTACTGCGTTACTTGTTTTTTTCTCAAATGTTCAAATATGTTAAATAACTGGGATGCCCCCAATATTAAATATGTTAAATTAATGAATTGGACACTAAATAGAATAAATTATTATTATAAAACA
The DNA here is from genome assembly GCA_023566225.1 of Romanogobio albipinnatus. Classification (NCBI taxonomy): domain Eukaryota; kingdom Metazoa; phylum Chordata; class Actinopteri; order Cypriniformes; family Gobionidae; genus Romanogobio; species Romanogobio albipinnatus. The sequence continues at coordinate 54,473,569 of CM042248.1, forward strand.
TTGTACATTATTGTAATTCTGCTGTGGGACAATGTGAGAGACACCTGGGGGGGTTCATGTGTTGTTCATGGGTCATGTGTTGGAGCGTGAGGTTTGTTAAAGGGCACAGGTGTGGCCCAACCACTGCCCTTAGTCTTTCTGTTATGCGTCCGGTTTTACAAGAAGAACTGCTGAAAGCTTTACAAAGACCCAAACAAAAGAGACTGCATGATAAAGATCAACCATCCAGTGAAACAGCTGGAGAACAATGACATCACATTTACCTCAGAAAAGCCTTTTCATGTCCACACTCGTCAGGGAGCTAGAGAACCCGCTTTAGACAGCAGCGTTCAGCTAAATATATTCACTCCGACATATTCACTTCCACTGGAGCGGGAAAATGGGGTCTCTCTAACTCTAATAGAGCGTTTCATCTTCATGTAGGCCCATCTGTCACTGGGAAAGCCTAGCGACTAGCTTCGGACATGCTAGCAAACGTCTGCTAGCTCATTCTATCAACATGCCAATTGCCATTTAAAGGAACGGTTCAATGCCGTTTCTAGTCTTTCAGCGTAAAAGTTGCCAGAACCTGTGGTGAGTGGGTAAGTTGACCCACCCCTTTTATCTAGGCAGCTGCACACTGTTATTGTCATTTAGCCAGCTAAATATTACCCTGAACTGGCTAGTTTAATCCAAAATGGCAGCTATGGGACAAAGTGAGCCAAATGCTGTGGGGTAAATTGAGCCAGCGTCAAAGTTCCAGGTCTTGGCAGATCAAAATGTACGGCCAGAAACAACAAAGTGAGACGCCATCTGATCTCTTCGGGGTAAAGCATCTCTTCTTATGCTTTTTTTATTATCATATCATATCATATCCAATGAATAACTTTTTGCTTTTCTTTTCTTTTCAGCTCCACCTTGCAGTTCGCCACTATTATAATCTTCCCTCCTATACTTCTTGGAAATATTGGTGGGAAATCTTCAGCTGTTTTATTTTAAAAAAAACATTTACATTCAATCTATTGACTTTTCTCATGGCAGTGCAGTTTCACGCACAGTGCTTTCCATACGTCAGACCTAGTTTTTTATTAATTATGTATATGAAACATTTGGAAAATACCCAACACGCCCCCCCTCCTTTGGGATTGTGAAAAGTCCCACATCTATACCCCGATGTTTAAGTATTCTCCCATAAGCTCAGGTCCTCCCAATCTATCCCACTGTTATGGCTCATTAAGCTATACATCCCTTATCCAAACACCTGTTATCATGTGAGCATACTTTAACTGGAGCGTGAGGCCAAACATCCCTTTCTTGGCTAGAGAGGAGTAAAAGACCTCTCCTCCCTTGCCTAACAGACTCTCTAGGGCAGTTTTCAAACTTTTTTTCCACGACCCTCTTACCCATATACTACAGCCATTTACATTCAAACAAGTCAAGCCAAGCATAAGATTGTTTGAATACAATTGGTCATTTGACTGTACATTTACATTTAGTTATTTAGCAGACACTTTTATCCAAAGCGACTTGCAAATGAGAGCAATGGAAGCAACTAGGACAGTCAAGGGCAACGATTTGCAAGTGCTGTAACAAGTCTCAGTTAATCTAGCACAGAACACACAGGATTTTTTTATTTTTATTTTTTTTTATTAAATAGACAAGCAGAAAATGAATAGGGTGATAAGTAGGGCTGGGTAAAAAAATATCGATTTTAATCGATTCTCACTTTTACAAAACTATCGATTCTTAAATCCCAAGAATCGATTAGTCATCCTGTTGGCAGTTATTGAATGAAATAAACATTACAGCGCACCTCCCATCCAATAAATCGCAATAATCTTTGTGCTTTATTACTATTGATATGAAACAAAGTCTCAGATTTCAGATTACGTCTATTTTTTATGAAATTCAAAAGCATAAATATCGCTGTGGCGAGATCGCTTTGCCGCAGACATGAGCGGATCTTCTCTTCCGCCTAAATACCAGTCACAGCGCGAAATAAACATGAATAAGCATCTGAAAGTGTGTTAAAAGATACAGGACAACTTGCTGAAATCCGTATCATGTCACATGGAATAGCTCAAGTGTTTCAACCGCAGAAAGACATGAGTAAAATGGCTTGTAAACAATGTCATGTAACGTCACATATATCTCAGAAAAACCATAAACTCGTTAGTCAGCTAGAAATATCAACTCTATAGAGGAGCATTAGGCTAATTATATGCACCACATTACATAGGCTATTGAGTGTCATTTTTATGTTCTTCAATATTTAATGCATGTATGTAGCTTATGAATAAATCTGGCGAGTTTTTATGACAGCCAAATGTTTATATAAAAAAAATAATTGGAGTAGAAATATGATTATATAATTGTAAAGTTAAGACAAGACCCACCCACTTTTTACGATCAATGATATTGGACCCACTCACTTTTATCGTCTCTAACATTCAGCACATGTCTGTTTACCTACCCCTAATCGATAAACACTTATTATTACACACGTTAGACGCTTTATTTCCACTTTTCTAATATTTTCGTAATTTTTATTGAAAATAAATGCCTTTCCGATCTGATATGTGATGGGAAAAGGGAGAAGATTGAGCTCGGCAAAAGGCGGACTCGAACCGCGGGTCGATTTGTGTCAAAACTAGATGCCATGCGTCTTACCCCTACACTACTGCTGCTCTCAATGATACGGCGATTTCCACAATTTTCTTTCCCAACCAGACGTTTAGCAAACAAAGCCGTATATTTGCACAGTACTTAATGTAAATGGCATCTCCAGTAATTTTTTTTTTCTGAGAGGACTCACCCACATTTTTTTTGCTTCCGACGCCCATGTTTGAATCTAATCGAAAGCTTGTGAATCGAAATCGAATCAAATTGTGAAATTTGTGTCAATACCCAGCCCTAGTGATAAGTGCTATTCTTGATTGGTCAGGTGCTGCTGAAGAGATGTATCTTTAGATGTTTCTTGAAAATGGCTACAGACTCGGCCGCTGGAATTGAGGTCATTCCACCAGGTGGGGGCGGTCCAGGAAAAGGTCTATGAGAGTGATTTCATGCCTCTCTGGTATGGCACCACAAGGCGTCGTTCATGTACAGAACTTAAGCTCCTGGAGGGTGTGCAAGTCTGAACAAGCGAGTTTAGGTAGTTTAGGCGAGTTTAGGAGCCAGTGGTTGCTTTGTAGGCGAGCACCAGTGTCTTGAATTTGATGCGAGCGGCCAGTGGAGACTGATGAAGAGAGGCGGGACGTGCGCTCTCTTCGGCTCGTTAAAGATCACCCTCGCCGCTGCGTTCTGGATCAGCTGCAAGGGGTTGATAGTGCAGGCCGGAAGGCCCGCTAGAAGAGCATTACAGTAGTCCAGTCTGGAGAGAACAAGAGCTTGGACTAGGAGTTGTGTTGCTCTGATAGGAAGGGTCTAATCTTCCTAATGTTGTATAGCACAAATCTGCAGGACCGGGTTGTTGCTGTAATGTGGTCAGTGAATTTTAGCTGATCATCAATAACAACTCCAAGGTTCCTGGCTGTCCTGGACGGAGTAATGGTTGATGATCCGAGCTGAATGGAGAGATTATGATGAAGTGCTGGGTTGGCTGAGACCACAAGCAGTTCTGTCTTTGCAAGGTTGAGTTGCAGGTGATGCTCCTTCATCCAGGCAGAAATGTCTGTTAGGCAGGCAGCGATACAAACACCAACTGTGGATCATCTGGTTGAAATGAGAAGTAGAGTTGAGTGTCGTTGGCATAGCAGTGATAGGAAATGCCATGTTTCTGAATGACAGATCCCAGTGATGACATGGAGATGGAGAAGAGGAGTGGTCCAAGCACTGAGCCCTGTGGAACTCCAGTGGGTTACCTGATTTGTGAGTAGCTGTAGTTGATACTCGCTTAAGGTCAAATGAGGTCAGAATGGTGGTGAATGGTGGCCTGGGGTTTATCAAGGTGAATGTTGAAGTCACCGAGCAGTACCAGAGGAGTGCCATCCTCAGGGAAGTGAGAGAGTAAAATATCCAATTCCTCCAAGAAGTTACCCAGTTGACCTGGAGGGCGATAAACAACTACGCTATGGATTTTAGGTGCAGTTCCGAGCAACATAGTAGTCACGACATGACATGTACAACATTTAAGCAACAACAGATTACACATCTGATGCGCACACAATTACTCACAGCACAGTAGACTCTACAATAAACAATAAATAATTTACACAGTGTGAGTGTAGTTCTCACAGCTTTAAACAATATACACATACTTACAATATACATATACTTTAAACAATATACACTAAACATACACTAAACAATATACATTACGCTATAATAATAATAATAATATACAATGTATAGTATACAATATTATTCACAAATTGAAATCCAAAGTGCAATAGATGCTGTATGATAAATAAATGTGTATATAATGTGTGTGTATCTACAGTGGGTTGTGCTGAGTGATATTCTGTCCAGTGTGTGTTATGATCCTGATGGATCAAGAGTTAAGTAGTCTGATTGCTTGTGGGAAGAAGCTGTTCTGGAGTCGGCTGGTGCGTGTTCTGATGCTGCGGTACCGTCTGCCTGATGGCAGCAGTGAGTGCAGCCAATGGTTCGGGTGGCTAAAGACTCTGATGATCCTCTGAGCTCTCCTCACACACCGCCTGGCGTAAATGTCCTGGAGGGAGGGAAGCTCACCTCCGATGATGCAGCTGGCCGTGCGCACTACCCTTTGCAGGGCCTTGCGGCTGCGGGCGGTACTGTTGCCGTACCAGGTGGTGATGCAGCCAGTCAGCAGGCTCTCTATGGTGCTGCTGTAGAAGCGTGTGAGGATGTGGCGGTTCATTCCAAACCTCCTCAGTCGTCGCAGGAAGAAAAGGCGCTGATGAGCCTTCTTCACAACGGCCTCAGTGTGGACGGACCATGAGAGTTCCTCTGTGATGTCGACACCGAGGAACTTGAAGCTGCTGACTCTCTCCACCGGTGCTCCATCGATGGTGATGGGGCGGTGTTCTCTCTCATTCCTCCTGAAGTCGACCACCAGCTCCTTGGTCTTGCTGACGTTGAGGGAGAGGTTGTGCTCCTGACACCACCGTGTCAGAGTGTGCACCTCCTCTCTGTAGGCCGTTTCATCATTGTCGGTGATAAGACCTACCACCGTCGTATCGTCAGCAAACTTGATGATGGTGTTGGAGCTGTGGGTTGCCACATAGTCATGTGTGTACAAGGAGTACAGGAGTGGGCTGAGAACACAGCCCTGAGGGGCTCCAGTGTTGAGAGTCAGTGATGAGGAGATGTTACTGCCCATTCTGACCACCTGGCGTCTGTTTGACAGGAAGTCCAGGATCCAGCTGCATAACAGGCTGTTTAAGCCTAGAGCCCGGAGTTTCATGTCAAGTATGGAGGGCACAATGGTGTTGAATGCTGAGCTGTAGTCTACAAACAGCATTCTCACATATGTGTTCCTCTTTTCCAGGTGGGAGAGAGCAGTGTGTATAGTGGATGAAATGGCATCATCAGTGGAGCGGTTTGTGCGGTATGCAAACTGCAGTGGGTCCAGTGAGGGGGGGAGAACAGAGCAGATGTGGTTTCTGACTAGTCTCTCAAAGCATTTGCTGATGATGGGGGTCAGAGCAACAGGACGCCAGTCGTTTAAGCAGGTGGTTTTTGATTGCTTCGGTACAGGCACAATGGTGGACGTTTTGAAGCATGTGGGGACCACAGACAGGGAGAGGGACAGGTTAAAGATGTCCGTGAAAACTCCAGCCAGTTGGTGCACGCACACTCTGATGACGCGGCCCGGAATGCTGTCTGGACCCGCAGCTTTACGGACGTTCACCCGCCGGAAGGATCGGGTTACATCCGCGACAGATACGGAGAGTGAACTAACCTCTGTATCTTCAGCCACGAGCTCTCTCTCCGCGAGGGTGGTGTTAGTTCCCTCAAAGCGAGCATAGAAGGTGTTGAGCTCGTCCGGGAGAGAGGCAGCGGTGTTCACGGTGGAGTTTGTGTTCCCTTTATAGTCCGTGATGGTGTTAATTCCCCTCCACATGCTTCTGGAGTCGGTGGTGTTGAACTGTCCTTCAATCTTGTCCCTGTACTGCCGTTTTGCTGCTCTGATGGTTTTCCGGAGGGCATAACTTGCTTGTTTATGCTCCTCCGCATTACCGGAGTTAAAAGTGAAGGTCCGCGCATTGAGTGCCGCGCGAACATCCCCATTTAGCCACGGCTTCTGGTTAGGGTACAGCCGTATTGTTCTGGTCGGAACAACGTCTTCTACGCACTTCCTGATGAAACACGTTACGCTATCAGCGTAGACCTCGATGTCGTCATCAGAGGCCAACCGGAACATCTCCCAGTCCGCGTGATCAAAACAGTCCTGTAGCATAGAGTCTGATTGGTCCGACCAGCACTGGATGGTTCTGAGGGCGGGTGCTTCCTGTTTCAGTCTCTGCCTGTAAGCGGGCAGAAGAAGAATGGAAGAGTGATCCGATTTGCCGAATGGTGGGCGCGGGAGGGATTTGTAACCATCCCGGAAGGGAGAGTAACAGTGGTCTAAAACACGGTTCCCTCGTGTGTTGAAGCTAACATGTTGGTGGTATTTGGGTGCAATGCGTTTGAAGTTGGCTTTGTTAAAGTCCCCGGTCACAATAAACGCGGCCTCAGGATGCGCGGTTTCCTGCTCACTCACTGTCCTATACAGTTCCTTTAGTGCCCGGTCTGTGTCGGCTTGTGGGGGAATATACACAGCTGTGATGATGACCGCGGTGAATTCCCTCGGTAGCCAGAATGGTCGGCACAGAAGCATGAGGAATTCCAGATCAGGAGAACAGAAAGACTTGATAGAATGTACGTTCCTCTGATCACACCAGGATCGGTTAATCATAAAACATACACCCCCGCCTTTGCTTTTCCCGGAGAGATCTTTTTCTCTGTCCATTCGATGCACGGAGAACCCCGCGGTTTCGATGGCCGAATCTGGAATCTCAGCAGACATCCAAGTTTCTGTAAGGCAGATAATGCAGCAGTCCCTCGTGTCTCGCTGGAAAGAGATCCGCGCTCTCAGCTCGCAGAGTTTATTGTCCAGAGACTGAACATTAGCCAGTAAAATACTGGGAAGCGGGGGTCGGTTTGCGCGGCGTCTTACTCTGATGAGTACGCCGGCTCTACATCCTCTTCTCCGGCGGCGTTTGCGCGGTCGGACTGCGCAGACAAAGAGCTCCGCTGCCGTGTTTGTAAGCAGCGGGTCGTCGTTGATGAATTTAAAGTCCGATTTTCGATGTGCGATTGCCGAACCAATGTCCAAAAGTGTCTGTCTGTCGTACGTAGTAAGGCATTTTCTGAGCATCTGTATCTGAAGATGAGCGGAGGTCTGACGGGTGTCCAGAGACATGAGGGGACGGCATTAATGACAGAATTTACATTTCTGGGTGAACTCACCCTTTAAGAGATTGCACTTTGTGCATTGGAAGCACTCAAATGTCTGTTTTGTAAAGCTAACTCTGTAAAACAGGAAGTTATTTATTCATTTCTTCAGAAGTTGTAGCACATTCCTTTTATAAAGCTACAGAACTTGTTTGACTCAATGTTTTGTAAATTTGAGCCGTGTGTTTATTAAGGTCTTCAATAAAACAAGATGAGAACTTAAATATTCCCAGCACTTTCTGTGATGTAGTGCTTTTATTCTCTTTTTCATCAAACCGCAGTTTTTGCAAGTTCCCGCAATTTCATCGCATAAAATTGCATAAATATCCCGCATTTTCCATCGCATTTTTTATAAGAAAACGTGCCGCATAATCAAGGATTTTACACAGCTGTATTTTCAGTGCCAGCAGTAAAAAATAAAACTTGGAGAAATATTGAAATACTGCTGATCTCATGTTTTTTGTTGTTCTTACTGAGAAACAAGAGTAAGCTACAGTTTTAATTTGCAGGGTCTAAGGTGGAGTAACATTCATACTCACTACTCTTGAGTACTTTCACAAGGGCTACTTTTTACTCCTACTTTGAGTAGTGTTTAGAACAGGCACTTTTACTTAGGCCCTGTGTCCTCTTGTCCTTCTTGGGTTTCCCGTGTCTCCTCCTCCTCCTCATCACTTTCTGACTCTTCCCCTTGTAAATAAAATCGAGCCAGCGTTTTAACGGACCCCTCCATAAGGCACTAGTTGAGTTAAATACTGGTGTAAATGAAATGCAAACAATTGAAGATATCGAAATCAGATGGTCACACCCATCACCGACCCGGATCAACTTACCCCTAACCTGGGGTAAATTGAGCCACATGAACACTTTTTTTTCCTCTTTCAATAAGAAGCCATATTTTTACAACCCTTTGTCGAAGATGCATTCCGATCATTTAAAATGATAGCAAAATGGCTTATCTTACCCCACTGAAATCCACCGATATACATACATATACAAATCCTAATTAAATGTGCAATCAAAGCCTTGATCGATGTCCGTCCTCCTACACGTCAAGATGATTGAAATGTTCTCTTGAATGTGTGCTGTCATTCGTGTGTTGTTTATATTGGTTTTATATGATTTCCTTTTCCCGAAACACCCGCGGAATGAGGAGAAGAACATGCTATCTGTATGTTTTGGGGAACTGTGTTGTTTTCAGTTTCAAACTCCAACCTTGGAGACGCTTTGTGTATGTGTGTGTGTGTCTGTGTGTGTGTTACAGATCCGTATTGGAAGGTGCACAGCGGGCATCCTAGGAGATGGGTAGACAAGCGGGCGCCTGCTTGAACTTGAAGCTGCTGACTCTCTCCACCGGTGCTCCATCGATGGTGATGGGGCGGTGTTCTCTCTCATTCCTCCTGAAGTCGACCACCAGCTCCTTGGTCTTGCTGACGTTGAGGGAGAGGTTGTGCTCCTGACACCACCGTGTCAGAGTGTGCACCTCCTCTCTGTAGGCTGTTTCATCATTGTCAGTGATGAGACCTACCACCGTCGTATCGTCAGCAAACTTGATGATGGTGTTGGAGCTGTGGGTTGCCACATAGTCATGTGTGTACAAGGAGTACAGGAGTGGGCTGAGAACACAGCCCTGAGGGACTCCAGTGTTGAGAGTCAGTGATGAGGAGATGTTACTGCCCATTCTGACCACCTGGCGTCTGTTTGACAGGAAGTCCAGGATCCAGCTGCATAACAGGCTGTTTAAGCCTAGAGCCCGGAGTTTCATGTCAAGTATGGAGGGCACAATGGTGTTGAATGCTGAGCTGTAGTCCACAAACAGCATTCTCACATATGTGTTCCTCTTTTCCAGGTGGGAGAGAGCAGTGTGTATAGTGGATGAAATGGCATCATCAGTGGAGCGGTTTGTGCGGTATGCAAACTGCAGTGGGTCCAGTGAGGGGGGGAGAACAGAGCAGATGTGGTTTCTGACTAGTCTCTCAAAGCATTTGCTGATGATGGGGGTCAGAGCAACAGGACGCCAGTCGTTTAAGCAGGTGGTTTTTGATTGCTTCGGTACAGGCACAATGGTGGACGTTTTGAAGCATGTGGGGACCACAGACAGGGAGAGGGACAGGTTAAAAATGTCCGTGAAAACTCCAGCCAGTTGGTGCGCGCACGCTCTGATCACGCGGCCCGGAATGCCGTCTGGACCCGCTGCTTTACGGACGTTCACCCGCCGGAAGGATCGGGTTACATCCGCGACAGATACGGAGAGTGAACTAACCTCTGTATCTTCAGCCGCGAGCTCTCTCTCCGCGAGGGCGGTGTTAGTTCCCTCAAAGCGAGCATAGAAGGTGTTGAGCTCGTCCGGGAGAGAGGCAGCGGTGTTCACGGTGGAGTTTGTGTTCCCTTTATAGTCCGTGATGGTGTTAATTCCCCTCCACATGCTTCTGGAGTCGGTGGTGTTGAACTGTCCTTCAATCTTGTCCCTGTACTGCCGTTTTGCTGCTCTGATGGTTTTCCGGAGGGCATAACTTGCTTGTTTATGCTCCTCCGCATTACCGGAGTTAAAAGTGAAGGTCCGCGCATTGAGTGCCGCGCGAACATCCCCATTTAGCCACGGCTTCTGGTTAGGGTACAGCCGTATTGTTCTGGTCGGAACAACGTCTTCTACGCACTTCCTGATGAAACACGTTACGCTATCAGCGTAGACCTCGATGTCGTCATCAGAGGCCAACCGGAACATCTCCCAGTCCGCGTGATCAAAACAGTCCTGTAGCATAGAGTCTGATTGGTCCGACCAGCACTGGATGGTTCTGAGGGCGGGTGCTTCCTGTTTCAGTCTCTGCCTGTAAGCGGGCAGAAGAAGAATGGAAGAGTGATCCGATTTGCCGAATGGTGGGCGCGGGAGGGATTTGTAACCATCCCGGAAGGGAGAGTAACAGTGGTCTAAAACACGGTTCCCTCGTGTGTTGAAGCTAACATGTTGGTGGTATTTGGGTGCAATGCGTTTGAAGTTGGCTTTGTTAAAGTCCCCGGTCACAATAAACGCGGCCTCAGGATGCGCGGTTTCCTGCTCACTCACTGTCCTATACAGTTCCTTTAGTGCCCGGTCTGTGTCGGCTTGTGGGGGAATATACACAACTGTGATGATGACCGCGGTGAATTCCCTCGGTAGCCAGAATGGTCGACACAGAACCATGAGGAATTCCAGATCAGGAGAACAGAAAGATTTGATAGAATGTACGTTCCTCTGATCACACCAGGATCGGTTAATCATAAAACACACACCCCCGCCTTTGCTTTTCCCGGAGAGATCTTTTTCTCTGTCCATTCGATGCATGGAGAACCCCGTGGTTTCGATGGCCGAATCTGGAATCTCAGCAGACATCCAAGTTTCTGTAAGGCAGATAATGCAGCAGTCCCTCGTGTCTCGCTGGAAAGAGATCCGTGCTCTCAGCTCGCAGAGTTTATTGTCCAGAGACTGAACATTTGCCAGTAAAATACTGGGAAGCGGGGGTCGGTTTGCACAGCGTCTTACTCTGATGAGTACGCCGGCTCTACATCCTCTTCTCCGGCGGCGTTTGCGCGGTCGGACTGCGCAGACAAAGAGCTCCGCTGCCGTGTTTGTAAGCAGCGGGTCGTCGTTGATGAATTTAAAGTCCGATTTTCGATGTGCGATTGCCGAACCAATGTCCAAAAGTGTCTGTCTGTCGTACGTAGTAAGGCATTTTCTGAGCATCTGTATCTGAAGATGAGCGGAGGTCTGACGGGTGTCCAGAGACATGAGGGGACGGCATTAATGACAGAATTTACATTTCTGGGTGAACTCACCCTTTAAGAGATTGCACTTTGTGCATTGGAAGCACTCAAATGTCTGTTTTGTAAAGCTAACTCTGTAAAACAGGAAGTTATTTATTCATTTCTTCAGAAGTTGTAGCACATTCCTTTTGTAAAGCTACAGAACTTGTTTGACTCAATGTTTTGTAAATCTGAGCCGTGTGTTTATTAAGGTCTTCAATAAAACAAGATGAGAACTTAAATATTCCAGCACTTTCTGTGATGTAGTGCTTTTATTCTCTTTTTCATCAAACCGCAGTTTTTGCAAGTTCCCGCAATTTCATCGCATAAAATTGCATAAATATCCTGCATTTTCCATCGCATTTTTTATAAGAAAACGTGCCGCATAATCAAGGATTTTACACAGCTGTATTTTCAGTGCCAGCAGTAAAAAATAAAACTTGGAGAAATATTGAAATACTGCTGATCTCATGTTTTTTGTTGTTCTTACTGAGAAACAAGAGTAAGCTACAGTTTTAATTTGCAGGGTCTAAGGTGGAGTAACATTCATACTCACTACTCTTGAGTACTTTCACAAGGGCTACTTTTTACTCCTACTTTGAGTAGTGTTTAGAACAGGCACTTTTACTTAGGCCCTGTGTCCTCTTGTCCTTCTTGGGTTTCCCGTGTCTCCTCCTCCTCCTCATCACTTTCTGACTCTTCCCCTTGTAAATAAAATCGAGCCAGCGTTTTAACGGACCCCTCCATAAGGCACTAGTTGAGTTAAATACTGGTGTAAATGAAATGCAAACAATTGAAGATATCGAAATCAGATGGTCACACCCATCACCGACCCGGATCAACTTACCCCTAACCTGGGGTAAATTGAGCCACATGAACACTTTTTTTTCCTCTTTCAATAAGAAGCCATATTTTTACAACCCTTTGTCGAAGATGCATTCCGATCATTTAAAATGATAGCAAAATGGCTTATCTTACCCCACTGAAATCCACCGATATACATACATATACAAATCCTAATTAAATGTGCAATCAAAGCCTTGATCGATGTCCGTCCTCCTACACGTCAAGATGATTGAAATGTTCTCTTGAATGTGTGCTGTCATTCGTGTGTTGTTTATATTGGTTTTATATGATTTCCTTTTCCCGAAACACCCGCGGAATGAGGAGAAGAACATGCTATCTGTATGTTTTGGGGAACTGTGTTGTTTTCAGTTTCAAACTCCAACCTTGGAGACGCTTTGTGTATGTGTGTGTGTGTCTGTGTGTGTGTTACAGATCCGTATTGGAAGGTGCACAGCGGGCATCCTAGGAGATGGGTAGACAAGCGGGCGCCTGCTCCGGATCTGGAAGGTCACACGTGCCTAATTCAGGGGTGAAAGCATCAACAAGTGATCCATGGAGACGTGCATCTGATGAACTGACAGTGTGTGGACATTTACTATGACTATCTATTTTCTCTGAGCCAATCAGAATCACTCAACCTGCACTCGTGACATGGCTGGACCTTGAAAACCGTGCAACTGCTGAGAAAAGGCTAGAGGTAGAGCGCGGCCTACGAACTGATCATGAGACCGCTAACTATTCTTCAGCAAACACTCCTGACTCTTCCTTCTTCACTACTGGTGCTGTCCCCTAACACATCATCATAATTCATCAATTATGAGGAAAAAATAGCTTAAAAACGTTTTTAAAAAAGTCATTGAAATTAAAAATGCGAGTTAAAGGTGCAATATGTAAAACAATTTCAGTCAAATATCCAAACACCACTAGGCCAGTGTTATATATTGTGTTCAGTCGAGTACTTACAATATCCCAAAGGTTTCCGACTATTTGTAAAAGGTGAGATGCTATTTTACCCGAGGAACCGGGACGTGTGAGGGCGTGGCCTGTCGATGACATCATATCCGCGTTCCCCTCGGTTTCCGGTTTTATTTTGCAAAAAGACCACATGTCCCAAGATTCTGTGCTCAGATGTGACGTCATCAAACTACCCCTTTGTGTTGAACCGGCGACCTCTAGCGGACGGAAAACTTACACAGTGCAGCTTTAATACAACGAACAATGTATATGTATATTATGAACCATATCATCAATCATATTGATTTGATAAAAGATCAAATGTTGTGATAAATCGTGAAAATAATGTTTTACAGTGAATAAATCATGATTATATTGTCTAAAGTTATATTTAACATACATTTACGGAGCGAGTAAATCAAGCGTACAACTACACGCAACTCAGTTAAGAGTCCCGGTGTATATTTTTTAAAAAACAAACAAAAAAGCTGAATTGAGCTCTTTTTCGTGCATTTTTGCGCTTGAACGGTCAATTACACAATGTCAGTTTTGACCAAGCGGCTCCTCCCGTAGTTTCTCCTGAAGTGACTTAAACTGCAGTTCATGGACTGGCCACTAGAGGAGCAGAATCTCATTGAGCTCATGTTAAAATGCCCAGCTTTACAGCAGAAGAACACATGTTTACAGTCTGGGACAAACTGTGCTTATGGTCTGTACGGCTAATGTTGCCCTTCATGACGACTGTGAGGGGGGGAATTTATTTATAACTCATTCGTTTACATTATATAAAGCCTTAAAGTTCTGCATAATTAAGGGCGTGTCCACTTTGAGTGACAGGTGGATTGCTGTTTGTCTGCTGTCTGTTAGTCGTCACCTCAGCTCCGCCCACGTCCCGCCTCTTTGCCCATTTTCAGTTATCCGGGAGTGATGCACACTGACAAGATGGCGACGTCACGGACACTACGGCCATATTATTTTCACAGATGGTTTTGTCATGTATTCAAGTAACAGTCAGCTGTGTAACGCTTAAACGCTTAACTAAACCCGTTAAATTTTAGTCGACTAAAACTAAAAACAATTGACTAAAATATGACTAAAACTAAATCAAAATTCGCTCTGCCACAAAGACCATTGATTAAGAACACATTTAGTAAACCGAATCAAAATGTATTTTCATATTGAATTATATTTAACATACATTTACGGAGCGAGTAAATCAAGCGTCCAACTACACGCAACTCAAAATAAGAGTCCCGGTGTATATTTTTTTAAAAACAAACAAAAAAAGCTGAATTGAGCTCTTTTTCGTGCATTTTTGCGCTTGAACGGTCAATAACACAATGTCAGTTTTGACCAAGTTTTGGTGCAGCTTCAAATCTGTTCAATTGAATATACAAACTAATAGACAATGTTTTGATTGTATTTTTTAGGTGTGTTTTGTAAATGTATACGCTTATTATATGGTTTTAAATTTTAAAATTACAATATTTATGTTAACATCATGTTATCTTCAATTACGTGTCAAATCTCTCTGAAATCACACTATATTTATAACGTATTATTCAATAAAGATCGATAAACTAATGTTAGTCAGGCGGTAAAAACCAAATGAAGCGCGTGCGCGTGCAGATCAGAGGCGCGCATTAACGAAATATAAAAATAAACCCGCATATATAGGCCTATTATAAAAAATAAAATATAAAAATTACCGGGAACGTTCTCTTTAGGTTACAAAAACACAACCAATAGAGAACGTTCTTATTTGGTTCCCCACAAAAATAACCAAACGGGAACGATCTGTGTTTACTGGGTTAATAAGCGCGTCCGCGTCGTTGCCTTTATTTGATGATTATTGTCTGCGAAGTGCACTTGAACTGATGTATACCCTGCCCAGGGAGTAGAGAAGCGAGTTTGGGAGGGCGGAGTTGAGTGTGTGTGTGTGTGTGTCGCCTTTAACCCCTCAATCTCTCACACACACACACACACACTCACTCACTGATGGCCTCGGTGTCTCTCCAGTGGGTCTTCACGCTGCTGATGGCCCTGATCGTCTTTCAGGGTGTGTGTGTGGTGTTTTACTACATACCCGACACACACTCGTCCAGGTGAGCGCTTTATCTCAACATTTCATTATTAATAAATAATCGCAATTTAAACGAACTAAAATCGGCGTGTTGCTGGTGTTTTTAAGTAGCCCATAACTAATATAGTTGAGTTATACATGTTAATAAGTGAGTTTTAATCTTATGATACTAATAGAGTATAATATTGTGTTTGTTTACAATCATTTAAATCTGAATAGTATTAAAATCATTCGATTTAAATATAAAACATTAGCACACATAATTCTGACAATGTGCCAGATGATGTATTCGCATTGTTTCAAAGTAACGTTACGGGAAATCGTGATATTTATAATATCTTCCAAAATTATAGTCGCGTTTATCAGATTATATCTAATCACACGACTCTCCCAGATAGCACACACACACATCTCGTCTATTTGATGTGTGTATTTTTAGTGTGTTTGCTCATCTGCAATACGTCAATTGAACGTTTCCTGTCAGATGTCAAATAGACGTCTTTAAGATGTTTATGATTTAGAATGTATGACGAACTGACGTCTTAAAGACGTCTATCAGATGTGTGTAAACAGCAGACGCTTTCCAGATGAAGTGATCTTTAACAGATGTCTTGCAGACGTACTATCTGGGATAATTCTGGAAGATATTATAATATCATGATTTCCCGTCGCAGGGCTGAAGACACACCTTAAGAAAAATGTTTCACTACGTCCACAGTGCAGAAAAATACACCAACATTAGATTTTATGAGAAAAAAAAGTGGTTTATAAATGCAATGGACTTTTACCCCACGAATACTTTAGCTAAATAAATAATACGCTACGTGTGGTCACGTGTGCTAGTGATGGCGGCAAAAGCAAACTGCCAATAAACAATTTGTTAAACAAACATAATAATAATAATAGAAATAATGAACAATATAACAAAAGGGAATGGCCAACAAAACTAGTAAAAACGGAGAAAATTGGACAAAAGTTAATCTTCGTTTCCCGCCCTGTCCTCTCTAACAAAACAAAACAAAACAAAACAAAACAGAACATCTAAACTGGGGTGTGTTACCTGTACACTTTCTGCTTTCTCAGTTACCACACCAAAACTGAGCACTGAAAAGAAGAGATTTATCATGACATCTCCTTTACATGTCTACTAAAATATGAATAATTATTACCATCCATAAATAGGTCATATTTATAAACACAAGACGCTTTTTCGTTCCAACTGTACCCATGTCGATCCATTCAGTATTTTATTTGATTATTTGTAAAGTTAAAAGTAGTTCATTAGTCAAACACTGAACAGTAAAGGTAAACAGAGATACAATATTTAATTTCAGTTGATCATTTTAATAGTAGGCTGGGCTACAGTTGGGTTGAGTGACAGTAAAGCACATTGAACAAACAATCAAATGCACAAAAATAACATATTGCGAAGCGAACACGGATCAGACTTATTGAGGTGTCTCAGCTGCACTCGGTCTACCCTTCATCAGCTGTCCAGTTTCCCTCACGCAGAAATAACACACGTTAGAGTAAGTAGCTCACTAACTAAAAGAGGCAATTTAAAGAACAAACACACAGAGGCGGGAGAGCAAACGCCGCGCCCGCGTCCGTCCCGTCGCGTCGCGTCGCTCGTTTATACTCTGGCGCTGGACTCGATCAGCGGGAGTCGAGACATCACGCCGATTAATGAAGATGGACAGCTTCCTGGTTAACAACCCAATCTCTGGTTAACAACCGTGTAGGCGACAGGAGGCGGGAGAAAGAGAGAGAACACACACACACACACACACACACACACACACACACACACACACACACACACACACACTCTCTCACTCCCGCCCTTAAGAACAAACAAACAAAACAACAACTTGATGATGTCTAAGTTAATACTTGTTCAAAATAATCACTTCAGCAAAGTTTGCACTACTTTCGGTTTATTTTAATAAATAAAAGGATATATATATATATCCCTTACGAAAATGAACCATGGTTTTACTACAAATAAAACCAAAAAACCATGGTTATTGTAGTTAAACCATGGTAACCACAAATTAACCATGGTTTTGCTGCTCTAACCATAGTTTAACCATGGTATTTGTGGTAAAACTGGTTATATAAATGGTAATCAATTAGCCAAAAAACCATGGTTACTACATTTTTACTATAATAAAACCATGGTTATTTTTCGTAAGGGATATTCAATAAATATTCTGTCATTAAAGTAACTTTGACTTCAGTACTACATAGTTCACAGTCTTTGTAATGTGTTTCAGCAACAGCTCTAACATTTATAATGTGTGTAGAAACAAAGCTCAGAATTGTCTTTACAGGCTTTAAAATGTTCATTTAACATTTAAAGGTAAAAATTCTGGAAGCATGGAATGAGACCTCATAAGATTTACAGTCAAATATGGACGAATCCAACCGCTGGGTTAACTGTTTAATTAAAAACCCAATGTAATCCAATTGCTTTTTTTGAGTGTATGATTAATATCATATATATATATATATTAAATATGATGGTTTCATTATACATATGGTGATTACCTCTAAGGTGGACACCCATAATATATGATATTTACAATCTGAATCTAACCATGCCAGGTCAACAAATAGAAAAGTCAGCAAAATATTTTTTATCATGCTCTAGAAAACAACCCAAGCTGGGTTAAAAATGGACAAACCCAGCGATTGGGTTGTTTTAACCAGGGGTTGGGTTGTTTTAACCAGCGATTGGGTTGTTTTAACCAGGGGTTGGGTTGTTTTAACCAGCGATTGGGTTGTTTTAACCAGGGGTTGGGTTGTTTTAACCAGCGATTGGGTTGTTTTAACCAGGGGTTGGGTTGTTTTAACCAGCGATTGGGTTGTTTTAACCAGGGGTTGGGTTGTTTTAACCAGCGATTGGGTTGTTTTAACCAGGGGTTGGGTTGTTTTAACCAGGGGTTGGGTTGTTTTAACCAGCGATTAGGTTGTTTTAACCAGCGATTGGGTTGTTTTAACCAGTGATTGGGTTGTTTTAACCAGGGGTTGGGTTGTTTTAACCAGGGGTTGGGTTGTTTTAACCAGGGGTTGGGTTGTTTTAACCAGCGATTGGGTTGTTTTAACCAGGGGTTGGGTTGTTTTAACCAGCGATTGGGTTGTTTTAACCAGGGGTTGGGTTGTTTTAACCAGCGATTAGGTTGTTTTAACCAGGGGTTGGGTCGTTTTAACCCAGCGATTGGGTTGTTTAAACCAGCGATTGGGTCATTTTAACCCAGCGATTGGGTTGTTTTAACCAGCGATTAGATTGTTTTAACCAGCGATTGGGTTGTTTTGACCAGAGATTGGGTTGTTTTAACCAGCAATTGGATTGTTTTAGCCAGCGATTGGGTTGTTTTAACCAGCGATTGGCTTGTTTTAGCCAGCGATTGGGTTGTTTTAACCAGCGATTGGGTTGTTTTAACCAGCGATTGGGTTGTTTTAACCAGCGATTGGGTTGTTTTAACCAGGGATTGGGTTGTTTTAACCAGCGATTGGGTTGTTTTAACCAGCGATTGGGTTGTTTTAACCAGGGATTGGGTTGTTTAAACCAGCGATTGGGTCATTTTAACCCAGCGATTGGGTTGTTTTAACCAGCGATTGGGTAGTTTTAACCAGCAGTTGGGTTGTTTTAACCAGGGATTGGGTTGTTTTAACCAGCGATTAGGTTGCTTTAACCAGCGATTGGGTTGTTTTAACCAGGGGTTGGGTTGTTTTAACCAGGGGTTGGGTTGTTTTAACCAGGGGTTGGGTTGTTTTAACCAGGGGTTGGGTTGTTTTAACCAGAGGTTGGGTTGTTTTAACCAGGGGTTGGGTTGTTTTAACCAGGGGTTGGGTTGTTTTAACCAGGGGTTGGGTTGTTTTAACCAGAGGTTGGGTTGTTTTAACCAGCAATTGGATTGTTTTAGCCAGTGATTGGGTTGTTTTAACCAGCGATTGGCTTGTTTTAGCCAGCGATTGGGTTGTTTTAACCAGCGATTGGGTTGTTTTAACCAGGGATTGGGTTGTTTTAACCAGCGATTAGGTTGCTTTAACCAGCGATTGGGTTGTTTTAACCAGGGGTTGGGTTGTTTTAACCAGGGGTTGGGTTGTTTTAGCCAGCGATTGGATTGTTTTAGCCAGCGATTGGGTTGTTTTAACCAGCGATTGGATTGTTTTAGCCAGCGATTGGGTTGTTTTAACCAGCGATTGGGTTGTTTTAACCAGGGGTTGGGTTGTTTTAACCAGGGGTTGGGTTGTTTTAACCAGCGATTAGGTTGTTTTAACCAGCGATTGGGTTGTTTTAACCAGCGATTGGGTTGTTTTAACCAGGGGTTGGGTTGTTTTAACCAGGGGTTGGGTTGTTTTAACCAGCGATTGGGTTGTTTTAACCAGGGGTTGGGTTGTTTTAACCAGGGGTTGGGTTGTTTTAACCAGGGGTTGGGTTGTTTTAACCAGCGATTAAGGTTGTTTTAACCAGTGATTGGATTGTTTTAGCCAGCGATTGGGTTGTTTAAACCAGCAATTGGGTTGTTTTAACCAGGGATTGGGTTGTTTAAACCAGCGATTGGGTTGTTTAAACCAGGGATTGGGTTGTTTTAACCAGGGGGATTGGGTTGTTTTAACCAGGGCGCGATTGGGTCGTTTTAACCATCGATTGGATCGTTTTAACCAGCGATTGGGTCGTTTTAACCAGCGATTAGATTGATTTAACCAGCGATTGGGTTGTTTTAACCAGCGATTGGGTTGTTTTAACCAGCGATTAGGTTGTTTTAACCAGCGATTGGATTGTTTTAGCCAGCGATTGGGTTGTTTTAACCAACGATTGGATTGTTTTAGCCAGTGATTGGGTTGTTTTAACCAGCGATTGGATTGTTTTAGCCAGCGATTGGGTTGTTTTAACCAGGGATTGGGTTGTTTTAACCAGCGATTAGGTTGCTTTAACCAGCGATTGGGTTGTTTTAACCAGGGGTTGGGTTGTTTTAACCAGCGATTGGGTTGTTTTAACCAGGGGTTGGGTTGTTTTAACCAGCGATTGGGTTGTTTTAACCAGGGGTTGGGTTGTTTTAACCAGCGATTGGGTTGTTTTAACCAGGGGTTGGGTTGTTTTAACCAGGGGTTGGGTTGTTTTAACCAGGGGTTGGGTTGTTTTAACCAGCGATTAGGTTGTTTTAACCAGGGGTTGGGTTGTTTTAACCAGGGGTTGGGTTGTTTTAACCAGGGGTTGGGTTGTTTTAACCAGCGATTGGGTTGTTTTAACCAGGGGTTGGGTTGTTTTAACCAGCGATTAGGTTGTTTTAACCAGCGATTGGGTTGTTTTAACCAGGGATTGGGTTGTTTTAACCAGCGATTGGGTTGTTTTAACCAGCGATTAGGTTGTTTTAACCAGGGGTTGGGTTGTTTTAACCAGCGGTTGGGTTGTTTTAACCAGGGGTTGGGTTGTTTTAACCAGGGGTTGGGTTGTTTTAACCAGCGATTGGGTTGTTTTAACCAGGGGTTGGGTTGTTTTAACCAGCGATTAGGTTGTTTTAACCAGCGATTGGGTTGTTTTAACCAGAGATTGGGTTGTTTTAACCAGGGGTTGGGTTGTTTTAACCAGCGATTAGGTCGTTTTAACCCAGCGATTGGGTTGTTTAAACCAGCGATTGGGTCATTTTAACCCAGCGATTGGGTTGTTTTAACCAGCGATTAGATTGTTTTAACCAGCGATTGGGTTGTTTTAACCAGAGATTGGGTTGTTTTAACCAGCAATTGGATTGTTTTAGCCAGCGATTGGGTTGTTTTAGCCAGCGATTGGATTGTTTTAGCCAGCGATTGGGTTGTTTTAACCAGCGATTGGGTTGTTTTAACCAGGGATTGGGTTGTTTTAACCAGCGATTAGGTTGCTTTAACCAGCGATTGGGTTGTTTTAACCAGCGATTGGGTTGTTTTAACCAGGGGTTGGGTTGTTTTAACCAGGGGTTGGGTTGTTTTAGCCAGCGATTGGATTGTTTTAGCCAGCGATTGGGTTGTTTTAACCAGGGGTTTGGTTGTTTTAACCAGGGGTTGGGTTGTTTTAACCAGAGGTTGGGTTGTTTTAACCAGAGGTTGGGTTGTTTTAACCAGGGGTTGGGTTGTTTTAACCAGCGATTGGGTTGTTTTAGCCAGCGATTGGATTGTTTTAGCCAGCGATTGGGTTGTTTTAACCAGGGGTTTGGTTGTTTTAACCAGGGGTTGGGTTGTTTTAACCAGAGGTTGGGTTGTTTTAACCAGAGGTTGGGTTGTTTTAACCAGGGGTTGGGTTGTTTTAACCAGCGATTGGGTTGTTTTAACCAGCGATTGGATTGTTTTAGCCAGCGATTGGGTTGTTTTAACCAGCGATTGGGTTGTTTTAACCAGGGGTTGGGTTGTTTTAACCAGGGGTTGGGTTGTTTTAACCAGGGGTTGGGTTGTTTTAACCAGGGGTTGGGTTGTTTTAACCAGGGGTTGGGTTGTTTTAACCAGCGATTAGGTTGTTTTAACCAGCGATTGGGTTGTTTTAACCAGCGATTGGGTTGTTTTAACCAGGGGTTGGGTTGTTTTAACCAGGGGTTGGGTTGTTTTAACCAGCGATTGAGTTGTTTTAACCAGGGGCTGGGTTGTTTTAACCAGCGATTGGGTTGTTTTAACCAGCGATTGGGTTGTTTTAACCAGGGGTTGGGTTGTTTTAACCAGCGATTAGGTTGTTTTAACCAGCGATTAGGTTGTTTTAACCAGCGATTAGGTTGTTTTAACCAGCGATTAGGTTGTTTTAACCAGAGATTGGGTTGTTTTAACCAGAGATTGGGTTGTTTTAACCAGGGGTTGGGTTGTTTTAACCAGCGATTCGGTCGTTTTAACCCAGCGATTGGGTTGTTTAAACCAGCGATTGGGTCGTTTTAACCCAGCGATTGGGTCGTTTTAACCAGCGATTGGGTTGTTTTAACCAGGGGTTGGGTTGTTTTAACCAGGGGTTGGGTTGTTTTAACCAGCGATTGGGTTGTTTTAACCAGGGGTTGGGTTGTTTTAACCAGCGATTAGGTTGTTTTAACCAGCGATTGGGTTGTTTTAACCAGAGATTGGGTTGGTTTAACCAGAGATTGGGTTGTTTTAACCAGGGGTTGGGTTGTTTTAACCAGCGATTAGGTCGTTTTAACCCAGCGATTGGGTTGTTTAAACCAGCGATTGGGTCGTTTTAACCGAGCGATTGGGTTGTTTTAATCAGCGATTAGATTGTTTTAACCAGCGATTGAGTTGTTTTAACCAGCGATTGGGTTGTTTTGACCAGCGATTGGGTTGTTTTAACCAGCGATTAGGTTGTTTTGACCAGCGATTGGGTTGTTTTAACCAGCGATTGGGTTGTTTTAACCAGCGATTGGATTGTTTTAGCCAGCGATTGGGTTGTTTTAACCAGCGATTGGGTTGTTTTAACCAGCGATTGGATTGGTTTAGCCAGCGATTGGGTTGTTTAAACCAGCAATTGGGTTGTTTTAACCAGCGATTGGGTTGTTTTAACCAGCGATTAGGTTGCTTTAACCAGCGATTGGGTTGTTTTAACCAGCGATTGGGTTGTTTTAACCAGGGATTGGGTTGTTTAAACCAGGGATTGGGTTGTTTTAACCAGCGATTGAGTTGTTTAAACCATGGATTGGGTTGTTTTAACCAGAGGGATTGGGTTGTTTTAACCAGGGCGATTGGGTTATTTTAACCAGCGATTGGATCGTTTTAACCAGCGATTAGGTTGCTTTAACTAGCGATTGGGTTGTTTTAACCAGCGATTGGGTTGTTTAAACCAGGGATTGGGTTGTTTTAACCAGAGATTGGGTTGTTTTAACCAGCGATTGGATTGTTTTAGCCAGCGATTGGGTTGTTTTAACCAGCGATTGGATTGTTTTAGCCAGCGATTAGGTTGTTTTAACCAGGGATTGGGTTGTTTAAACCAGCGATTGGGTTGTTTTAACTAGCGATTGGGTTGTTTTAACCAGAGGGATTGGGTTGTTTTAACCAGGGCGATTGGGTTGTTTTAACCAGCGATTGGGTTGTTTAAACCAGCGATTGGGTTGTTTAAACCAGGGATTGGGTTGTTTTAACCAGAGGGATTGGGTTGTTTTAACCAGCGATTGGATTGTTTTAGCCAGCGATTAGGTTGTTTTAACCAGGGATTGGGTTGTTTAAACCAGCGATTGGGTTGTTTTAACTAGCGATTGGGTTGTTTTAACCAGAGGGATTGGGTTGTTTTAACCAGGGCGATTGGGTTGTTTTAACCAGGGATTGGGTTGTTTAAACCAGCGATTGGGTTGTTTAAACCAGGGATTGGGTTGTTTTAACCAGAGGGATTGGGTTGTTTTAACCAGGGCGATTGGGTTGTTTTAACCAGCGATTGGGTTGTTTAAACCAGCGATTGGGTTGTTTTAACTAGCGATTGGGTTGTTTTAACCAGCGATTGAGTTGTTTAAACCAGGGATTGGGTTGTTTTAACCAGAGGGATTGGGTTGTTTTAACCAGGGCGATTGGGTTGTTTTAACCAGCGATTGGATCGTTTTAACCAGCGATTAGGTTGCTTTAACTAGCGATTGGGTTGTTTTAACCAGCGATTGGGTTGTTTAAACCAGGGATTGGGTTGTTTTAACCAGAGATTGGATTGTTTTAACCAGCGATTAGGTTGTTTTAACCAGCGATTAGGTTGTTTTAACCAGCGATTAGGTTGTTTTGACCAGCAATTGGATTGTTTTAGCCAGCGATTGGGTTGTTTTGACTAGCGATTGGGTTGTTTTAACCAGCGATTGGGTTGTTTAAACCAGGGATTGGGTTGTTTTAACCAGAGATTGGATTGTTTTAGCCAGCGATTGGGTTGTTTTGACTAGCGATTGGGTGGTTTTATCCAGCGATTGGGTTGTTTAAACCAGGGATTGGGTTGTTTTAACCAGAGATTGGATTGTTTTAACCAGCGATTGGGTTGTTTAAACCAGCGATTGGGTTGTTTTAACTAGCGATTGGGTTGTTTTAACCAGCGATTGGGTTGTTTAAACCAGTGATTGGGTTGTTTTAACCAGAGATTGGATTGTTTTAACCAGCGATTGGGTTGTTTTAACCAGCGATTAGGTTGTTTTGACCAGCGATTGGGTTGTTTTAACCAGGGGTTGGGTTGTTTTAACCAGCGATTAGGTTGTTTTGACCAGCGATTGGATTGTTTTAGCCAGCGATTGGGTTGTTTTGACCAGCGATTGGATTGTTTTGACCAGCGATTGGGTTGTTTTGACCAGCGATTGGATTGTTTTAGCCAGCGATTGGGTTGTTTTAACCAGCGATTGGATTGTTTTAGCCAGCGATTGGATTGTTTTAGCCAGTGATTGGGTTGTTTTAACCAGCGATTGGGTTGTTTTAACCAGGGGTTGGGTTGTTTTAACCAGCGATTGGGTTGTTTTAACCAGCGATTGGATTGTTTTAGCCAGTGATTGGGTTGTTTTAACCAGCGATTGGATTGTTTTAGCCAGCGATTGGATTGTTTTAGCCAGTGATTGGGTTGTTTTAACCAGCGATTGGATTGTTTTAGCCAGTGATTTGGTTGTTTTAGCCAGCGATTGGATTGTTTTAACCAGCGATTGGGTTGTTTTAACCATCGATTGGATTGTTTTAGCCAGTGATTTGGTTGTTTTAGCCAGCAATTGGATTGTTTTAGCCAGGGATTAGGTTGTTTTAACCAGGGATTGGGTTGTTTTAGCCAGTGATTGGGTTGTTTTAACCAGCGATTGGATTGTTTTAGCCAGTGATTTGGTTGTTTTAGCCAGCGATTGGATTGTTTTAACCAGCGATTGGGTTGTTTTAACCAGTGATTGGATTGTTTTAGCCAGTGATTTGGTTGTTTTAGCCAGCAATTGGATTGTTTTAGCCAGGGATTAGGTTGTTTTAACCAGGGATTGGGTTGTTTTAGCCAGCGATTGGATTGTTTTAACCAGGGATTGGGTTGTTTAAACCAGCGATTGGGTTGTTTTAACTAGCGATTGGGTTGTTTTAACCAGCGATTGAGTTGTTTAAACCAGGGATTGGGTTGTTTTAACCAGAGGGATTGGGTTGTTTTAACCAGGGCGATTGGGTTGTTTTAACCAGCGATTGGATCGTTTTAACCAGCGATTGGGTCGTTTTAACCCAGCAAATGGGTCGTTTTAACCGAGCGATTGGGTTGTTTTAATCAGCGATTAGATTGTTTTAACCAGCGATTGGGTTGTTTTAACCAGCGATTAGGTTGTTTTAACCAGTGATTGGATTGTTTTAGCCAGCGATTGGGTTGTTTTAACCAGCGATTGGGTTGTTTTAACCAGCGATTGGATTGGTTTAGCCAGCGATTGGGTTGTTTAAACCAGCAATTGGGTTGTTTTAACCAGGGATTGGGTTGTTTAAACCAGCGATTGGGTTGTTTAAACCAGGGATTGGGTTGTTTTAACCAGGGGGATTGGGTTGTTTTAACCAGGGCGCGATTGGGTCGTTTTAACCATCGATTGGATCGTTTTAACCAGCGATTGGGTCGTTTTAACCAGCGATTAGATTGTTTTAACCAGCGATTGGGTTGTTTTAACCAGCGATTGGGTTGTTTTAACCAGCGATTAGGTTGTTTTAACCAGCGATTGGATTGTTTTAGCCAGCGATTGGGTTGTTTTAACCAACGATTGGATTGTTTTAGCCAGTGATTGGGTTGTTTTAACCAGCGATTGGATTGTTTTAGCCAGCGATTGGGTTGTTTTAACCAGCGATTGGGTTGTTTTAACCAGCGATTAGGTTGCTTTAACCAGCGATTGGGTTGTTTTAACCAGCGATTGGGTTGTTTTAACCAGGGGTTGGGTTGTTTTAACCAGGGGTTGGGTTGTTTTAACCAGAGGTTGGGTTGTTTTAACCAGGGGTTGGGTTGTTTTAACCAGCGATTGGGTTGTTTTAACCAGCGATTGTGTTGTTTTAACCAGCGATTGGATTGTTTTAGCCAGCGATTGGGTTGTTTTAACCAGCGATTGGGTTGTTTTAACCAGGGGTTGGGTTGTTTTAACCAGGGGTTGGGTTGTTTTAACCAGGGGTTGGGTTGTTTTAACCAGGGGTTGGGTTGTTTTAACCAGGGGTTGGGTTGTTTTAACCAGCGATTGGGTTGTTTTAACCAGCGATTGGATTGTTTTAGCCAGCGATTGGGTTGTTTTAACCAGCGATTGGGTTGTTTTAACCAGGGGTTGGGTTGTTTTAACCAGGGGTTGGGTTGTTTTAACCAGCGATTAGGTTGTTTTAACCAGCGATTGGGTTGTTTTAACCAGCGATTGGGTTGTTTTAACCAGGGGTTGGGTTGTTTTAACCAGGGGTTGGGTTGTTTTAACCAGCGATTGGGTTGTTTTAACCAGGGGTTGGGTTGTTTTAACCAGCGATTGGGTTGTTTTAACCAGGGGTTGGGTTGTTTTAACCAGGGGTTGGGTTGTTTTAACCAGCGATTAGGTTGTTTTAACCAGCGATTGGGTTGTTTTAACCAGTGATTGGGTTGTTTTAACCAGCGATTAGGTTGTTTTAACCAGGGGTTGGGTTGTTTTAACCAGGGGTTGGGTTGTTTTAACCAGCGATTGGGTTGTTTTAACCAGGGGTTGGGTTGTTTTAACCAGCGATTGGGTTGTTTTAACCAGGGGTTGGGTTGTTTTAACCAGCGATTAGGTTGTTTTAACCAGGGGTTGGGTCGTTTTAACCCAGCGATTGGGTTGTTTAAACCAGCGATTGGGTCATTTTAACCCAGCGATTGGGTTGTTTTAACCAGCGATTAGATTGTTTTAACCAGCGATTGGGTTGTTTTGACCAGAGATTGGGTTGTTTTAACCAGCAATTGGATTGTTTTAGCCAGCGATTGGCTTGTTTTAGCCAGCGATTGGGTTGTTTTAACCAGCGATTGGGTTGTTTTAACCAGGGATTGGGTTGTTTTAACCAGCGATTAGGTTGCTTTAACCAGCGATTGGGTTGTTTTAACCAGGGGTTGGGTTGTTTTAACCAGGGGTTGGGTTGTTTTAGCCAGCGATTGGATTGTTTTAGCCAGCGATTGGGTAGTTTTAACCAGGGGTTGGGTTGTTTTAACCAGGGGTTGGGTTGTTTTAACCAGAGGTTGGGTTGTTTTAACCAGGGGTTGGGTTGTTTTAACCAGCGATTGGGTTGTTTTAACCAGCGATTGGATTGTTTTAGCCAGCGATTGGGTTGTTTTAACCAGCGATTGGGTTGTTTTAACCAGGGGTTGGGTTGTTTTAACCAGGGGTTGGGTTGTTTTAACCAGCGATTAGGTTGTTTTAACCAGCGATTGGGTTGTTTTAACCAGGGGTTGGGTTGTTTTAACCAGGGGTTGGGTTGTTTTAACCAGCGATTGAGTTGTTTTAACCAGGGGCTGGGTTGTTTTAACCAGCGATTGGGTTGTTTTAACCAGCGATTGGGTTGTTTTAACCAGGGGTTGGGTTGTTTTAACCAGCGATTAGGTTGTTTTAACCAGCGATTAGGTTGTTTTAACCAGCGATTAGGTTGTTTTAACCAGCGATTGGGTTGTTTTAACCAGGGATTGGGTTGTTTTAACCAGCGATTAGGTTGTTTTAACCAGGGGTTGGGTTGTTTTAACCAGGGGTTGGGTTGTTTTAACCAGCGATTGGGTTGTTTTAACCAGGGGTTGGGTTGTTTTAACCAGGGGTTGGGTTGTTTTAACCAGCGATTAAGGTTGTTTTAACCAGGGATTGGGTTGTTTAAACCAGCGATTGGGTTGTTTAAACCAGGGATTGGGTTGTTTTAACCAGGGGGATTGGGTTGTTTTAACCAGGGCGCGATTGGGTCGTTTTAACCATCGATTGGATCGTTTTAACCAGCGATTGGGTCGTTTTAACCAGCGATTGGGTTGTTTTAACCAGCGATTAGGTTGTTTTAACCAGCGATTGGATTGTTTTAGCCAGCGATTGGGTTGTTTTAACCAACGATTGGATTGTTTTAGCCAGTGATTGGGTTGTTTTAACCAGCGATTGGATTGTTTTAGCCAGCGATTGGGTTGTTTTAACCAGGGATTGGGTTGTTTTAACCAGCGATTAGGTTGCTTTAACCAGCGATTGGGTTGTTTTAGCCAGTGATTGGGTTGTTTTAACCAGCGATTGGATTGTTTTAACCAGCGATTGGATTGTTTTAGCCAGTGATTGGGTTGTTTTAACCAGCGATTGGATTGTTTTAGCCAGCGATTGGATTGTTTTAACCAGCGATTGGGTTGTTTTAACCAGTGATTGGATTGTTTTAGCCAGTGATTGGGTTGTTTTAACCAGCGATTGGATTGTTTTAGCCAGGGATTAGGTTGTTTTAACCAGGGATTGGGTTGTTTTAGCCAGCGATTGGATTGTTTTAACCAGGGATTGGGTTGTTTAAACCAGCGATTGGGTTGTTTTAACTAGCGATTGGGTTGTTTTAACCAGCGATTGAGTTGTTTAAACCAGGGATTGGGTTGTTTTAACCAGAGGGATTGGGTTGTTTTAACCAGGGCGATTGGGTTGTTTTAACTAGCGATTGGATCGTTTTAACCAGCGATTGGGTCGTTTTAACCCAGCAAATGGGTCGTTTTAACCGAGCGATTGGGTTGTTTTAATCAGCGATTAGATTGTTTTAACCAGCGATTGGGTTGTTTTAACCAGCGATTGGATTGTTTTAGCCAGCGATTGGGTTGTTTTAACCAGCGATTGGGTTGTTTTAACCAGAGATTGGATTGTTTTAGCCAGCGATTGGGTTGTTTTAACCAGCGATTGGGTTTTTTTAACCAGCGATTAGGTTGCTTTAACCAGCGATTGGGTTGTTTTAACCAGCGATTGGGTTGTTTTAACCAGGGGTTGGGTTGTTTTAACCAGGGGTTGGGTTGTTTTAACCAGAGGTTGGGTTGTTTTAACCAGGGGTTGGGTTGTTTTAACCAGCGATTGGGTTGTTTTAACCAGCGATTGTGTTGTTTTAACCAGCGATTGGATTGTTTTAGCCAGCGATTGGGTTGTTTTAACCAGCGATTGGGTTGTTTTAACCAGGGGTTGGGTTGTTTTAACCAGGGGTTGGGTTGTTTTAACCAGGGGTTGGGTTGTTTTAACCAGGGGTTGGGTTGTTTTAACCAGGGGTTGGGTTGTTTTAACCAGCGATTAGGTTGTTTTAACCAGCGATTGGGTTGTTTTAACCAGCGATTGGGTTGTTTTAACCAGGGGTTAGGTTGTTTTAACCAGGGGTTGGGTTGTTTTAACCAGTGATTGAGTTGTTTTAACCAGGGGCTGGGTTGTTTTAACCAGGGATTGGATTGTTTTAGCCAGTGATTGGGTTGTTTTAACCAGCAATTTGGTTGTTTTAACCAGCGATTGGATTGTTTTAGCCAGTGATTGGGTTGTTTTAACCAGCGATTGGATTGTTTTAGCCAGTGATTGGGTTGTTTTAACCAGGGGGATTGGGTTGTTTTAACCAGGGCGCGATTGGGTCGTTTTAACCATCGATTGGATCGTTTTAACCAGCGATTGGGTCGTTTTAACCAGCGATTAGATTGTTTTAACCAGCGATTGGGTTGTTTTAACCAGCGATTGGGTTGTTTTAACCAGCGATTGGGTTGTTTTAACCAGCGATTAGGTTGTTTTAACCAGCGATTGGATTGTTTTAGCCAGCGATTGGGTTGTTTTAACCAACGATTGGATTGTTTTAGCCAGTGATTGGGTTGTTTTAACCAGCGATTGGATTGTTTTAGCCAGCGATTGGGTTGTTTTAACCAGCGATTGGGTTTTTTTAACCAGCGATTAGGTTGCTTTAACCAGCGATTGGGTTGTTTTAACCAGCGATTGGGTTGTTTTAACCAGGGGTTGGGTTGTTTTAACCAGGGGTTGGGTTGTTTTAACCAGAGGTTGGGTTGTTTTAACCAGGGGTTGGGTTGTTTTAACCAGCGATTGGGTTGTTTTAACCAGCGATTGTGTTGTTTTAACCAGCGATTGGATTGTTTTAGCCAGCGATTGGGTTGTTTTAACCAGCGATTGGGTTGTTTTAACCAGGGGTTGGGTTGTTTTAACCAGGGGTTGGGTTGTTTTAACCAGGGGTTGGGTTGTTTTAACCAGGGGTTGGGTTGTTTTAACCAGGGGTTGGGTTGTTTTAACCAGCGATTAGGTTGTTTTAACCAGCGATTGGGTTGTTTTAACCAGCGATTGGGTTGTTTTAACCAGGGGTTAGGTTGTTTTAACCAGGGGTTGGGTTGTTTTAACCAGTGATTGAGTTGTTTTAACCAGGGGCTGGGTTGTTTTAACCAGGGATTGGATTGTTTTAGCCAGTGATTGGGTTGTTTTAACCAGCAATTTGGTTGTTTTAACCAGCGATTGGATTGTTTTAGCCAGTGATTGGGTTGTTTTAACCAGCGATTGGATTGTTTTAGCCAGTGATTGGATTGTTTAAACCAGCGATTGGATTGTTTTAGCCAGTGATTAGGTTGTTTTAACCAGCGATTAGGTTGTTTTAACCAGCGATTGGGTTGTTTTAACCAGCGATTGGATTGTTTTAGCCAGCGATTAGGTTGTTTTAACCAGCGATTGGGTTGTTTTAACCAGCGATTGGATTGTTTTAGCCAGCGATTAGGTTGTTTTAACCAGCGATTGGGTTGTTTTAACCAGCGATTGGATTGTTTTAGCCAGCGATTGGGTTGTTTTAACCAGCGATTGGATTGTTTTAGCCAGTGATTGGGTTGTTTTAACCAGCGATTGGATTGTTTTAACCCAGCGATTGGGTTGTTTTAACCCAGCGATTGGATTGTTTTAACCCAGCGATTGGATTGTTTTAACCCAGCAATTGGATTGTTTTAACCCAGCGATTGGGTTGTTTTAGCCAGCGATTGGATTGTTTTAACCCAGCGATTGGATTGTTTTAGCCCAGCAATTGGATTGTTTTAGCCCAGCGATTGGGTTGTTTTAACCCAGCGATTGGATTGTTTTAACCCAGCGATTGGATTGTTTTAACCCAGCGATTGGGTTGTTTTAACCCAGCGATTGGGTTGTTTTAACCCAGCGATTGGATTGTTTTAACCCAGCGATTGGATTGTTTTAGCCCAGCAATTGGATTGTTTTAGCCAGCGATTGGGTTGTTTTAACCAGCGATTGGGTTGTTTTAACCAGCGATTGGATTGTTTTAGCCAGCGATTAGGTTGTTTTAACCAGGGATTGGGTTGTTTTAGCCAGTGATTAGGTTGTTTTAACCAGGGATTGGGTTGTTTTAACCAGCGATTGGGTTGTTTTAACCAGCGATTGGATTGTTTTAGCCAGCGATTAGGTTGTTTTAACCAGGGATTGGGTTGTTTAAACCAGCGATTGGGTTGTTTAAACCAGCGATTGGGTTGTTTTAACTAGCGATTGGGTTGTTTTAACCAGCGATTGAGTTGTTTAAACCATGGATTGGGTTGTTTTAACCAGAGGGATTGGGTTGTTTTAACCAGGGCGATTGGGTTATTTTAACCAGCGATTGGATCGTTTTAACCAGCGATTAGGTTGCTTTAACTAGCGATTGGGTTGTTTTAACCAGCGATTGGGTTGTTTAAACCAGGGATTGGGTTGTTTTAACCAGAGATTGGGTTGTTTTAACCAGCGATTGGATTGTTTTAGCCAGTGATTAGGTTGTTTTAACCAGCGATTGGGTTGTTTTAACCAGCGATTGGATTGTTTTAGCCAGCGATTAGGTTGTTTTAACCAGGGATTGGGTTGTTTAAACCAGCGATTGGGTTGTTTTAACTAGCGATTGGGTTGTTTTAACCAGCGATTGAGTTGTTTAAACCAGGGATTGGGTTGTTTTAACCAGAGGGATTGGGTTGTTTTAACCAGGGCGATTGGGTTGTTTTAACCAGCGATTGGGTTGTTTAAACCAGCGATTGGGTTGTTTTAACTAGCGATTGGGTTGTTTTAACCAGCGATTGAGTTGTTTAAACCAGGGATTGGGTTGTTTTAACCAGAGGGATTGGGTTGTTTTAACCAGGGCGATTGGGTTGTTTTAACCAGCGATTGGATCGTTTTAACCAGCGATTAGGTTGCTTTAACTAGCGATTGGGTTGTTTTAACCAGCGATTGGGTTGTTTTAACCAGCGATTGGGTTGTTTAAACCAGCGATTAGGTTGTTTTAACCAGCGATTAGGTTGTTTTGACCAGCGATTAGGTTGTTTTGACCAGCAATTGGATTGTTTTAGCCAGCGATTGGGTTGTTTTGACTAGCGATTGGGTTGTTTTAACCAGCGATTGGGTTGTTTAAACCAGGGATTGGGTTGTTTTAACCAGAGATTGGATTGTTTTAACCAGCGATTAGGTTGTTTTAACCAGCGATTAGGTTGTTTTGACCAGCGATTAGGTTGTTTTGACCAGCAATTGGATTGTTTTAGCCAGCGATTGGGTTGTTTTGACTAGCGATTGGGTTGTTTTAACCAGCGATTGGGTTGTTTAAACCAGGGATTGGGTTGTTTTAACCAGAGATTGGATTGTTTTAGCCAGCGATTGGGTTGTTTTGACTAGCGATTGGGTTGTTTTATCCAGCGATTGGGTTGTTTAAACCAGGGATTGGGTTGTTTTAACCAGAGATTGGATTGTTTTAACCAGCGATTGGGTTGTTTAAACCAGCGATTGGGTTGTTTTAACCAGCGATTGGGTTGTTTAAACCAGTGATTGGGTTGTTTTAACCAGAGATTGGATTGTTTTAACCAGCGATTGGGTTGTTTTAACCAGCGATTAGGTTGTTTTGACCAGCGATTGGGTTGTTTTAACCAGGGGTTGGGTTGTTTTAACCAGCGATTAGGTTGTTTTGACCAGCGATTGGATTGTTTTAGCCAGCGATTGGGTTGTTTTGACCAGCGATTGGATTGTTTTGACCAGCGATTGGGTTGTTTTGACCAGCGATTGGATTGTTTTAGCCAGCGATTGGGTTGTTTTAACCAGCGATTGGATTGTTTTAGCCAGCGATTGGATTGTTTTAGCCAGTGATTGGGTTGTTTTAACCAGCGATTGGGTTGTTTTAACCAGGGGTTGGGTTGTTTTAACCAGCGATTGGGTTGTTTTAACCAGCGATTGGATTGTTTTAGCCAGTGATTGGGTTGTTTTAACCAGCGATTGGATTGTTTTAGCCAGCGATTGGATTGTTTTAGCCAGTGATTGGGTTGTTTTAACCAGCGATTGGGTTGTTTTAACCAGCGATTGGATTGTTTTAACCAGGGATTGGGTTGTTTTAACCAGCGATTGGATTGTTTTAGCCAGCGATTGGGTTGTTTTAACCAGCGATTGGATTGTTTTAGCCAGCGATTGGATTGTTTTAGCCAGTGATTGGGTTGTTTTAACCAGCGATTGGGTTGTTTTAACCAGGGGTTGGGTTGTTTTAACCAGCGATTGGGTTGTTTTAACCAGCGATTGGATTGTTTTAGCCAGTGATTGGGTTGTTTTAACCAGCGATTGGATTGTTTTAGCCAGCGATTGGATTGTTTTAGCCAGTGATTGGGTTGTTTTAACCAGCGATTGGGTTGTTTTAACCAGCGATTGGATTGTTTTAGCCAGTGATTGGGTTGTTTTAACCAGCGATTGGATTGTTTTAGCCAGCGATTGGATTGTTTTAGCCAGTGATTGGGTTGTTTTAACCAGCGATTGGGTTGTTTTAACCAGCGATTGGATTGTTTTAACCAGCGATTGGGTTGTTTTAACCAGCGATTGGATTGTTTTAGCCAGTGATTGGGTTGTTTTAACCAGCGATTGGATTGTTTTAGCCAGCGATTGGATTGTTTTAGCCAGTGATTGGGTTGTTTTAACCAGCGATTGGGTTGTTTTAACCAGGGGTTGGGTTGTTTTAACCAGCGATTAGGTTGTTTTGACCAGCGATTGGATTGTTTTAGCCAGCGATTGGGTTGTTTTGACCAGCGATTGGATTGT
Source organism: Romanogobio albipinnatus (assembly GCA_023566225.1). Taxonomy (NCBI): domain Eukaryota; kingdom Metazoa; phylum Chordata; class Actinopteri; order Cypriniformes; family Gobionidae; genus Romanogobio; species Romanogobio albipinnatus. The sequence goes on from CM042248.1 coordinate 54,507,535, forward strand.
TTTGACCAGCGATTGGGTTGTTTTGACCAGCGATTGGATTGTTTTAGCCAGCGATTGGGTTGTTTTAACCAGCGATTTGGTTGTTTTAACCAGCGATTGGATTGTTTTAACCAGCGATTGGGTTGTTTTAACCAGCGATTGGATTGTTTTAGCCAGTGATTGGGTTGTTTTAACCAGCGATTTGGTTGTTTTAACCAGCGATTGGATTGTTTTAACCAGCGATTGGGTTGTTTTAACCAGCGATTGGATTGTTTTAACCAGCGATTGGGTTGTTTTAACCAGCGATTGGATTGTTTTAGCCAGTGATTGGGTTGTTTTAACCAGCGATTGGATTGTTTTAGCCAGTGATTGGGTTGTTTTAGCCAGCGATTGGGTTGTTTTAGCCAGCGATTGGGTTGTTTTAACCAGCGATTGGATTGTTTTAGCCAGCGATTGGGTTGTTTTAACCAGCGATTTGGTTGTTTTAACCAGCGATTGGATTGTTTTAACCAGCGATTGGGTTGTTTTAACCAGCGATTGGATTGTTTTAGCCAGTGATTGGGTTGTTTTAACCAGCGATTTGGTTGTTTTAACCAGCGATTGGATTGTTTTAACCAGTGATTGGGTTGTTTTAACCAGCGATTGGATTGTTTTAACCAGCGATTGGGTTGTTTTAACCAGCGATTGGATTGTTTTAGCCAGTGATTGGGTTGTTTTAACCAGCGATTGGATTGTTTTAGCCAGTGATTGGGTTGTTTTAGCCAGCGATTGGGTTGTTTTAACCAGCGATTGGATTGTTTTAACCCAGCGATTGGATTGTTTTAGCCCAGCAATTGGATTGTTTTAGCCCAGCGATTGGGTTGTTTTAACCCAGCGATTGGATTGTTTTAACCCAGCGATTGGGTTGTTTTAACCCAGCGATTGGATTGTTTTAACCCAGCGATTGGATTGTTTTAACCCAGCAATTGGATTGTTTTAACCCAGCGATTGGGTTGTTTTAGCCAGCGATTGGATTGTTTTAACCCAGCGATTGGATTGTTTTAGCCCAGCGATTGGATTGTTTTAGCCCAGCGATTGGGTTGTTTTAACCCAGCGATTGGATTGTTTTAACCCAGCGATTGGATTGTTTTAACCCAGCGATTGGGTTGTTTTAACCCAGCGATTGGATTGTTTTAACCCAGCGATTGGATTGTTTTAGCCAGCGATTGGGTTGTTTTAACCAGCGATTGGGTTGTTTTAACCAGCGATTGGATTGTTTTAGCCAGCGATTAGGTTGTTTTAACCAGGGATTGGGTTGTTTTAGCCAGTGATTAGGTTGTTTTAACCAGGGATTGGGTTGTTTTAACCAGCGATTGGGTTGTTTTAACCAGCGATTGGATTGTTTTAGCCAGCGATTAGGTTGTTTTAACCAGGGATTGGGTTGTTTAAACCAGCGATTGGGTTGTTTTAACTAGCGATTGGGTTGTTTTAACCAGCGATTGAGTTGTTTAAACCATGGATTGGGTTGTTTTAACCAGAGGGATTGGGTTGTTTTAACCAGGGCGATTGGGTTATTTTAACCAGCGATTGGATCGTTTTAACCAGCGATTAGGTTGCTTTAACTAGCGATTGGGTTGTTTTAACCAGCGATTGGGTTGTTTAAACCAGGGATTGGGTTGTTTTAACCAGAGATTGGGTTGTTTTAACCAGCGATTGGATTGTTTTAGCCAGTGATTAGGTTGTTTTAACCAGCGATTGGGTTGTTTTAACCAGCGATTGGATTGTTTTAGCCAGCGATTAGGTTGTTTTAACCAGGGATTGGGTTGTTTAAACCAGCGATTGGGTTGTTTTAACTAGCGATTGGGTTGTTTTAACCAGCGATTGAGTTGTTTTAACCAGCGATTGGGTTGTTTAAACCAGCGATTGGGTTGTTTTAACTAGCGATTGGGTTGTTTTAACCAGCGATTGAGTTGTTTAAACCAGGGATTGGGTTGTTTTAACCAGAGGGATTGGGTTGTTTTAACCAGGGCGATTGGGTTGTTTTAACCAGCGATTGGATCGTTTTAACCAGCGATTAGGTTGCTTTAACTAGCGATTGGGTTGTTTTAACCAGCGATTGGGTTGTTTTAACCAGCGATTGGGTTGTTTAAACCAGGGATTGGGTTGTTTTAACCAGAGATTGGATTGTTTTAACCAGCGATTAGGTTGTTTTAACCAGCGATTAGGTTGTTTTAACCAGCGATTAGGTTGTTTTGACCAGCGATTGGATTGTTTTAGCCAGCGATTGGGTTGTTTTGACTAGCGATTGGGTTGTTTTAACCAGCGATTGGGTTGTTTAAACCAGGGATTGGGTTGTTTTAACCAGAGATTGGATTGTTTTAGCCAGCGATTGGGTTGTTTTGACTAGCGATTGGGTTGTTTTATCCAGCGATTGGGTTGTTTAAACCAGGGATTGGGTTGTTTTAACCAGAGATTGGATTGTTTTAACCAGCGATTGGGTTGTTTAAACCAGCGATTGGGTTGTTTTAACTAGCGATTGGGTTGTTTTAACCAGCGATTGGGTTGTTTAAACCAGTGATTGGGTTGTTTTAACCAGAGATTGGATTGTTTTAACCAGCGATTGGGTTGTTTTAACCAGCGATTAGGTTGTTTTGACCAGCGATTGGGTTGTTTTAACCAGGGGTTGGGTTGTTTTAACCAGCGATTAGGTTGTTTTGACCAGCGATTGGATTGTTTTAGCCAGCGATTGGGTTGTTTTGACCAGCGATTGGATTGTTTTGACCAGCGATTGGGTTGTTTTGACCAGCGATTGGATTGTTTTAGCCAGCGATTGGGTTGTTTTAACCAGCGATTGGATTGTTTTAGCCAGCGATTGGATTGTTTTAGCCAGTGATTGGGTTGTTTTAACCAGCGATTGGGTTGTTTTAACCAGGGGTTGGGTTGTTTTAACCAGCGATTGGGTTGTTTTAACCAGCGATTGGATTGTTTTAGCCAGTGATTGGGTTGTTTTAACCAGCGATTGGATTGTTTTAGCCAGCGATTGGATTGTTTTAGCCAGTGATTGGGTTGTTTTAACCAGCGATTGGGTTGTTTTAACCAGCGATTGGATTGTTTTAACCAGCGATTGGGTTGTTTTAACCAGCGATTGGATTGTTTTAGCCAGTGATTGGGTTGTTTTAACCAGCGATTGGATTGTTTTAGCCAGCGATTGGATTGTTTTAGCCAGTGATTGGGTTGTTTTAACCAGCGATTGGGTTGTTTTGACCAGCGATTGGATTGTTTTAGCCAGCGATTGGGTTGTTTTGACCAGCGATTGGATTGTTTTGACCAGCGATTGGGTTGTTTTGACCAGCGATTGGATTGTTTTAGCCAGCGATTGGGTTGTTTTATCCAGCGATTTGGTTGTTTTAACCAGCGATTGGATTGTTTTAGCCAGTGATTGGGTTGTTTTAACCAGCGATTGGATTGTTTTAGCCAGCGATTGGGTTGTTTTGACCAGCGATTGGATTGTTTTAGCCAGCGATTGGGTTGTTTTATCCAGCGATTTGGTTGTTTTAGCCAGCGATTGGATTGTTTTAGCCAGTGATTGGGTTGTTTTAACCAGCGATTGGATTGTTTTGACCAGCGATTGGGTTGTTTTGACCAGCGATTGGATTGTTTTAGCCAGCGATTGGGTTGTTTTATCCAGCGATTTGGTTGTTTTAGCCAGCGATTGGATTGTTTTAGCCAGTGATTGGGTTGTTTTAACCAGCGATTGGATTGTTTTAGCCAGCGATTGGGTTGTTTTAACCAGCGATTGGATTGTTTTAACCAGCGATTTGGTTGTTTTAACCAGCGATTGGATTGTTTTAACCAGCGATTTGGTTGTTTTAACCAGCGATTTGGTTGTTTTAACCAGCGATTGGATTGTTTTAGCCAGTGATTGGGTTGTTTTAGCCAGCGATTGGATTGTTTTAGCCAGTGATTGGGTTGTTTTAACCAGCGATTGGGTTGTTTTAACCAGGGGTTGGGTTGTTTTAACCAGCGATTAGGTTGTTTTGACCAGCGATTGGATTGTTTTAGCCAGCGATTGGGTTGTTTTGACCAGCGATTGGATTGTTTTGACCAGCGATTGGGTTGTTTTGACCAGCGATTGGATTGTTTTAGCCAGCGATTGGGTTGTTTTAACCAGCGATTTGGTTGTTTTAACCAGCGATTGGATTGTTTTAGCCAGTGATTGGGTTGTTTTAACCAGCGATTGGATTGTTTTAGCCAGCGATTGGATTGTTTTAGCCAGTGATTGGGTTGTTTTAACCAGCGATTGGATTGTTTTAGCCAGCGATTGGGTTGTTTTAACCAGCGATTTGGTTGTTTTAACCAGCGATTGGATTGTTTTAACCAGCGATTTGGTTGTTTTAACCAGCGATTTGGTTGTTTTAACCAGCGATTGGATTGTTTTAGCCAGTGATTGGGTTGTTTTAACCAGCGATTGGATTGTTTTAGCCAGTGATTGGGTTGTTTTAACCAGCGATTGGATTGTTTTAGCCAGTGATTGGATTGTTTTAGCCAGTGATGGGGTTGTTTTAACCAGCGATTGGATTGTTTTAGCCAGCGATTGGGTTGTTTTAACCAGCGATTTGGATTGTTTTAACCAGCGATTTGGTTGTTTTAACCAGCGATTGGATTGTTTTAGCCAGTGATTTGGATTGTTTTAACCAGCGATTTGGTTGTTTTAACCAGCGATTGGATTGTTTTAGCCAGCGATTTGGTTGTTTTAACCAGCGATTGGATTGTTTTAACCAGCGATTGGATTGTTTTAACCAGCGATTTGGTTGTTTTAACCAGCGATTGGATTGTTTTAGCCAGCGATTTGGTTGTTTTAACCAGCGATTGGATTGTTTTAATCAGTGATTGGGTTGTTTTAACCAGCGATTGGATTGTTTTAACCAGCGATTTGGTTGTTTTAACCAGCGATTGGATTGTTTTAGCCAGTGATTGGGTTGTTTTAACCAGCGATTGGATTGTTTTAGCCAGTGATTGGATTGTTTTAGCCAGTGATTGGGTTGTTTTAACCAGCGATTTGGTTGTTTTAACCAGCGATTGGATTGTTTTAGCCAGCGATTTGGTTGTTTTAACCAGCGATTGGATTGTTTTAATCAGTGATTGGGTTGTTTTAACCAGCGATTGGATTGTTTTAACCAGCGATTTGGTTGTTTTAACCAGCGATTGGATTGTTTTAGCCAGTGATTGGGTTGTTTTAACCAGCGATTGGATTGTTTTAGCCAGTGATTGGATTGTTTTAGCCAGTGATTGGGTTGTTTTAACCAGCGATTGGATTGTTTTAGCCAGCGATTGGGTTGTTTTAACCAGCGATTGGATTGTTTTAGCCAGTGATTGGGTTGTTTTAACCAGCGATTGGATTGTTTTAGCCAGTGATTGGATTGTTTTAGCCAGTGATTGGGTTGTTTTAACCAGCGATTGGATTGTTTTAGCCAGTGATTGGGTTGTTTTAACCAGCGATTGGATTGTTTTAGCCAGTGATTGGGTTGTTTTAACCAGCGATTGGATTGTTTTAGCCAGTGATTGGATTGTTTTAGCCAGTGATTGGGTTGTTTTAACCAGCGATTTGGATTGTTTTAACCAGCGATTTGGTTGTTTTAACCAGCGATTGGATTGTTTTAGCCAGTGATTGGGTTGTTTTAACCAGCGATTGGATTGTTTTAGCCAGCGATTGGATTGTTTTAGCCAGCGATTGGTTTGTTTTAACCAGCGATTTGGTTGTTTTAACCAGCGATTGGATTGTTTTAACCAGCGATTTGGTTGTTTTAACCAGCGATTGGATTGTTTTAACCAGCGATTTGGTTGTTTTAACCAGCGATTGGATTGTTTTAGCCAGTGATTGGGTTGTTTTAACCAGCGATTGGATTGTTTTAGCCAGTGATTGGGTTGTTTTAACCAGCGATTGGATTGTTTTAACCAGCGATTTGGTTGTTTTAACCAGCGATTGGATTGTTTTAGCCAGTGATTGGGTTGTTTTAACCAGCGATTGGATTGTTTTAGCCAGTGATTGGGTTGTTTTAACCAGCGATTGGATTGTTTTAGCCAGTGATTGGATTGTTTTAGCCAGTGATTGGGTTGTTTTAGCCAGTGATTGGGTTGTTTTAACCAGCGATTGGATTGTTTTAGCCATTTATTGGGTTGTTTTAACCAGCGATTGGATTGTTTTAGCCATTTATTGGGTTGTTTTAACCAGTGATTGGGTTGTTTTAACCAGCGATTGGATTGTTTTAGCCAGTGATTGGGTTGTTTTAACCAGCGATTGGATTGTTTTAGCCAGCGATTGGGTTGTTTTAACCAGCGATTTGGTTGTTTTAACCAGCGATTGGATTGTTTTAGCCAGTGATTGGGTTGTTTTAACCAGCGATTGGATTGTTTTAGCCAGTGATTGGGTTGTTTTAACCAGCGATTGGATTGTTTTAGCCAGCGATTGGGTTGTTTTAACCAGCGATTTGGTTGTTTTAACCAGCGATTGGATTGTTTTAGCCAGTGATTTGGTTGTTTTAACCAGCGATTGGATTGTTTTAGCCAGTGATTTGGTTGTTTTAGCCAGCGATTGGATTGTTTTAACCAGCGATTGGGTTGTTTTAGCCCAGCAATTGGATTGTTTTAGCCAGGGATTAGGTTGTTTTAACCAGGGATTGGGTTGTTTTAGCCAGCGATTGGATTGTTTTAACCAGGGATTGGGTTGTTTAAACCAGCGATTGGGTTGTTTTAACTAGCGATTGGGTTGTTTTAACCAGCGATTGAGTTGTTTAAACCAGGGATTGGGTTGTTTTAACCAGAGGGATTGGGTTGTTTTAACCAGGGCGATTGGGTTGTTTTAACCAGCGATTGGATCGTTTTAACCAGCGATTGGGTCGTTTTAACCCAGCAAATGGGTCATTTTAACCCAGCGATTGGGTTGTTTAAACCAGCGATTGGGTTGTTTTAGCCAGCGATTGGATTGTTTTAACCAGGGATTGGGTCGTTTCAACCCAGCGATTGGGTCGTTTCAAACCAGTGATTGGGTTGTTTAAACCAGCGATTGGGTTGTTTAAACCAGGGATTGGGTTGTTTTAACTAGGGCGATTGGGTTATATAAATCCAGCGAATGGGTTATTTTGCGAATGGGTTGTTTTAATCCAGCGAATGGGTTGTTTTGCGAATGGGTTGTTTTAACCAGCGAATGGGTTGTTTTGCGAATGGGTTGTTTTAACCCAGCGAATGGGTTGTTTGATTGTTAAATGTTTGCCCAACCTGCTGGGTAGTTTTATTTAACTATTGTTTAGAAATGACTGTATTGCTTGCTTAAAATGAACCCAAAGCATGTTGGAAATTAATATTTATTAATTCTTTATGTTTAATAAATGAACAGTATTAATAAGTTTAATAAATAATAATTAAACAATAAACATTTATCAAACTGCTTATTAATAAATGTTAACATTTTGATTATTATTGTTGCCTCTAGTAATTATGTAATTAGTAGTTTTCGGCACTGGGTCGGTACTTCCACCTACTTCAATTGACCTTTCCCATGTGATAATGTCATGCGCTGAAGTCGAGTATCTGGTGATAATATAGTTACATTTTGCGATTGGGGAAGAAAAAATAAAGAGATTCTTGTATTCAGTTATTAGTAGACCTGAGCACTAATATATCAGATATCTTCAGATGGAGTTTGTTTGCATGAAGTTGCACTTCCAGTGAAACGTCTTCTGGAACGAGGAATAAATGCATGTGAAAAGTAAACAGAGATATTCACCAGTGGCTGGTTTCACTGCACTGATGGTTTTAGTCCTGCTGTATTTTGATGAAACAACCCAACCGCTGGGATAATAACTCATCGCTGGAATAAAACAACCCAACCGCTGGGATAATAACAACTCATCGCTGGAATAAAACAACCCAACCGCTGGGATAATAACAACCCAACCACTGGGATAATAACAACCCAACCGCTGGGATATAACAACCCAACCGCTGGGATAAAACAACCCAACCGCTGGAATAAAACAACTCAACCGCTGGGATAATAACAACTCAACCGCTGGGATAATAACAACTCATCGCTGGGATAATAACAACTCAACGCTGGGATAATAACAACTCATCGCTGGGATAAAACAACCCAATAGCTGGGATAATAACAACTCAACCGCTGGGATAATAACAACTCATCGCTGGGATAAAACAACCCAATAGCTGGGATAATAACAACTCATCGCTGGGATAAAACAACCCAATAGCTGGGATAATAACAACTCATCGCTGGGATAAAACAACCCAATAGCTGGGATAATAACAACTCATCGCTGGGATAAAACAACCCAATAGCTGGGATAATAACAACTCATCGCTGGGATAAAACAACCCAATAGCTGGGATAATAACTCATCGCTGGGATAAAACAACCCAATCGCTGGGATAAAACAACCCAATCGCTTTGATAAAACAACCCAATCGCTGGGATAAAACAACCCAATCGCTGGAATAAAACAACTCAACCGCTGGGATAATAACAACTCAACCGCTGGGATAATAACAACTCAACCGCTGGGATAATAACAACTCATCGCTGGGATAATAACAACTCAACCGCTGGGATAATAACAACTCATCGCTGGGATAAAACAACCCAATAGCTGGGATAATAACAACTCAACCGCTGGGATAATAACAACTCAACCGCTGGGATAATAACAACTCATCGCTGGGATAAAACAACCCAATAGCTGGGATAATAACAACTCATCGCTGGGATAAAACAACCCAATAGCTGGGATAATAACTCATCGCTGGGATAAAACAACCCAATCGCTGGGATAAAACAACCCAATCGCTTTGATAAAACAACCCAATCGCTGGGATAAAACAACCCAATCGCTGGAATAAAACAACTCAACCGCTGGGATAATAACAACTCAACCGCTGGGATAATAACAACTCAACCGCTGGGATAATAACAACTCATCGCTGGGATAAAACAACCCAATAGCTGGGATAATAACTCATCGCTGGAATAAAACAACCCAATCGCTGGGATAAAACAAGCCAACCGCTGGGATAATAACAACCCAATCGCTGGGATAAAACAACCCAACTGCTGGGATAAAACAACCCAACTGCTGGGATAATAACAACCCAATCACTGGGATAAAACAAGCCAACCGCTGGGATAAAACAACCCAACCGCTGGGATAATAACAACCCAATCGCTGGGATAAAACAAGCCAACCGCTGGAATAAAACAATCCAATCACTGGGATAATAACAACCCAATCGCTGGGATAAAACAACCCAACCACTGGGATAAAACAACCCAACCGCTGGGATAATAACAACCCAATCGCTGGGATAAAACAAGCCAACCGCTGGGATAATAACAACTCATCGCTGGAATAAAACAACCCAACCACTGGAATAAAACAACTCAACCGCTGGGATAATAACAACCCAACCACTGGGATAATAACAACCCAACCGCTGGGATATAACAACCCAACCGCTGGGATAAAACAACCCAACCTCTGGAATAAAACAACTCAACCGCTGGGATAATAACAACCCAACCGCTGGGATAATAACAACCCAACCGCTGGAATAAAACAACTCAACCGCTGGGATAATAACAACCCAATCGCTGGGATAAAACACCCCAACCGCTGGGATAATAACAACCCAATCGCTGGGATAAAACAACCCAATCGCTGGGATAACAACCCAATCGCTGGGATAAAACAACCCAACCGCTGGGATAATAACAACCCAACCGCTGGGATAATAACAACTCATCGCTGGAATAAAACAACCCAAACAACTCAACCGCTGGGATAATAACAACCCAACCACTGGGATAATAACAACCCAACCGCTGGGATATAACAACCCAACCGCTGGGATAAAACAACCCAACCGCTGGAATAAAACAACTCAACCGCTGGGATAATAACAACCCAACTACTGGGATAATAACAAACCAACCGCTGGGATAAAACAACCCAACCGCTGGAATAAAACAACTCAACCGCTGGGATAAAACAACCCAATCGCTGGGATAAAACAACCCAACCGCTGGGATAATAACTCATCACTGGAATAAAACAACTCAACCACTGGGATAATAACAACCTAATCGCTGGGATAAAACAACCCAACCGCTGGGATAATAACCCATTCACTGGGCTAAAACAACCCAACCGCTGGGATAAAACAACCCAATCGATTTGATAAAACAACCCAATCGCTGGGATAAAACAACCCAATCGCTTTGATAAAACAACCCAATCGCTGGGATAAAACAACCCAATCGCTGGGATAAAACAACCCAACCGCTGGGATAATAACTCATCGCTGGAATAAAACAACTCAACCACTGGGATAATAACAACCTAATCGCTGGGATAAAACAACCCAACCGCTGGGATAATAACCCATTCACTGGGCTAAAACAACCCAACCGCTGGGATAAAACAACCCAATCGATTTGATAAAACAACCCAATCGCTGAGATAAAACAACCCATTCACTGGGCTAAAACAACCCAACCGCTGGGATAAAACAACCCAATCGCTTTGATAAAACAACCCAATCGCTGGGATAAAGCAACCCAACCACTGAGATAATAACAACCCATTCACTGGGCTAAAACAACCCAATCGATTTGATAAAACAACCCAATTGCTGGGATAAAACAACCCAATCGCTGGGATAAAACAACCATTCGCTGGGATTAAACAACCCATTTGCTGGGATTAAACAACCCATTTGCTGGGATTAAACAACCCATTCGCTGAGATAAAACAACCCAACCACTGGGATAAAACAACCCAATCGATTTGATAAAAAAACCCATTCGCTGGGATAAAACAACCCAACCACTGGGATAATAACAACTCAACCGCTGGAATAAAACAACTAAACCGCTGGAATAAAACAACCCAATCGCTGAGATAAAACAACCCAATCGCTTTGATAAAACAACCCAATCGCTGAGATAAAACAACCCAATCTCTGGGATATAACAACCCAATCACTGGGATAAAACAACCCATTCGCTGGGATTAAACAACCCAATCGCTGGGATAAAACAACCCAATCGCTGGGATAAAACAACCCAATCGCTGGGATAAAACAACCCAATCGCTGGGATAAAACAACCCAATCGATTTGATAAAACAACCCAATCTCTGGGATAAAACAACCCAATCTCTGGGATAAAACAACCCAATCGCTGGGATTAAATATCCTGATAATTGTATGGGTTCAAGAGAATGGAAAATGATTTGTTCTTTTTCTTCCAGAGATGTGAGGAAAGATCCGCTTCAGCTGCTGCGCTGCGCCAATCTCAGACACAAGTTTTCCATTATCAAACCGGCCAAAAGGTGCGTGAGAATGAAGATCAGCCAGCGTTACGTGTGTTTGTTTCAAAGAACGGACCCTTTCATGACATGTCTTTGTTTCTCTCTCAGCATAGAGCTCAAGAATTTCACGCGGGAGCTGTCAGATCTCATGAGCTGCCCGTACAAACCCAACGAAACCGAGCGAGAGATAAACAGGTGTGTCTTTAATGTCAAAAGTGACATGCATTGCATTCGAGGTCTGCATTTTCTTGAGTTGGCATTCCTGGGAACTGTACTGATGATCTTGGTGCCATAATCTGCCACTTGAGCTACAGGAACAACCTGTTTGCTCAGTGTCACATTCCTGTGGTCTTTATATGTACATAGACCACAGGAAGGGAAGCTGTTGAGCAGCACCAGTGAATATAGACCCAAAGTCCCATTGTCAGGTGAAACCTCAGGAATTCAAAGATATCATCTCACGAAACAATTGGCATTTTATTTAAACTAGTTTGATACTGTGTTCATTTTCACTGCTAAGTTTGGTCATATTTTAGTGGCCTGAATTGTTTCTGGTTTTAGTCGACTCAAATCTAATGAGTTTAGTGTGAGTGTAATGCAGTAATTGAGCATTTAAGCATTTCATAACCGACTGAATACATGACAAAACTGACATTGTGACATTAAAAATACACAAAAGAGCTCAATTCACTTTTTTTGTTAGTTTAAAAAAAAAAAAACATCTATATAGTTTGTATAATGGTGTATTTCTGCTTTAGTTAGTATATCAGGTTAAGCTAAAGCTTCAGATAAGTTTATTTAGTTAGTTTAATTTCAGTTAACGTTTGTTTTAATGGTTTTTGTGAACTATTATAACCCTGATACTTTATTGAATAATAATGTGTCACATCTGTTCTGTGTCTGGCACTCTGTGGGACTTTTATGTTGAAGTTTATCTGTGTGTCCTGTTTCCTGTGGGGGGTTTTTGTAGTTTTTGTAGTATTTCATGTTGATTAATCTCCCCAGGTGTTTCCCATTCACCACACCCCTTCTCATTTAGCTTTTAACTTTTTCTGGAGGGGATTGGTTGAGCCACTCCGGTCATGGATGCAGTGGTGGGAACCTGACGGGACATTAATTCAATTCAATTCAATTCAATTCAATTCAAATGTATTTGTATAGCGCTTTTCACGATACATATCGTTTTTGTACATGTTATGCATTTCAGAAATGCACATATACAAAGCACACAGATTAGCTAACTATCTATTATTAATCAATATAATAACTATGGCACAGAAATAAGAATACATGTTGTTAATGAATAGGGTATATACACTCACCTAAAGGATTATTAGGAACACCTGTTCAATTTCTCATTAATGCAATGATCTAATCAACCAATCACATGGCAGTTGCTTCAATGCATTTAGGGGTGTGGTCCTGGTCAAGACAATCTCCTGAACTCCAAACCGAATGTCGGAATGGGAAAGAAAGGGGATTTAAGCAATTTTGAGCGTGGCATGGTTGTTGGTGCCAGACGGGCCGGTCCAGTATTTCACAATCTGCTCAGTTACTGGGATTTTCACGCACAACCATTTCTAGGGTTTACAAAGAATGCTGTGAAAAGGGAAACACATCCAGTATGGGGCAGTCCTGTGGGCCAAAATGCCTTGTTGATGCTAGAGGTCAGAGGAGAATGGGCCGACTGATTCAAGCTGATAGAAGAGCAACTTTGACTGAAATAACCACTCGTTACAACCGAGGTATGCAGCAAAGCATTTGTGAACACGCACAACCTTGAGGCGGATGGGCTACAACAGCAGAAGACCCCACCGGGTACCACTCATCTCCACTACAAAGAGGAAAAAGAGGCTACAATTTGCACCAGCTCACCAAAATTGGACAGTTGAAGACTGGAAAAATGTTGCCTGGTCTGATGAGTCTGGATTTCTGTTGAGACATTCAGATGGTAGAGTCAGAATTTGGCGTAAACAGAATGAGAACATGGATCCATCATGCCTTGTTACCACTGTGCAGGCTGGTGGTGGTGGTCTAATGGTGTGGGGGATGTTTTCTTGGCACACTTTAGGCCCCTTAGTGCCAATTGGGCATGGTTTAAATGCCACGGCCTACCTGAGCATTGTTTCTGACCATGTCCATCCCTTTATGACCAGCATGTGCCCATCCTCTGATGGCTACTTCCAGCAGGATAATGCCCCATGTCACAAAGCTCCAATCATTTCAAATTGGTTTCTTGAACATGACAATGAGTTCACTGGACTAAAATCCTCCATCAACTGCAAGATGCTATCCTATCAATATGGGCCAACATTTCTAAAGAATGCTTTCAGCTCCTTGTTGAATCAATGCCACGTAGAATTAAGGCAGTTCTGAAGGCCAAAGGGGGTCAAACACAGTATTAGTGTGTGCTCCTAATAATCCTTTAGGTGAGTGTAGAGATGAGCATGAGTGTGTGTGTGTGTTGATGCAGAGCTGTGTCATCTGAAGTCCTCCAGGAGTATAGTCGTCTCTTCACAGGTGATGGTCATCTGAAGTCTTTACGAGAAGCTGGATCCAGACTGGAGCTGACGGACTCTCTAGTTTCCTCAGGATGGGCGTCCCGAGATAAAACAGAACGGGAAAAGAATTAGCGTAGCTGCTGTTCAAGGCATTAAGCAAAGACGATCATGTGCACTGATATAACTATAGAGTACAAGGTTAGGAGATGCATCATGTGAATGCCTGGCTAAAGAGATGCGTCTTTAATCTAGATTTAAACTGGAGGAGTGAGTCTGAGTCCCGAACATTATTAGGAAGGCTATTCCATAGTTTAGGTGCCAAATATGAAAACGTTCCTCCTCCTTTAGTGGACTTAGATATCCTCTGTATTACCAGAAGCCCAGAGTTTAGTGATCTTCAAGATCGTGATGGGTTATAAGGCGATAGAAGATCAGTTAAATACACAGGAGCTAAACCATTTAGGGCCTTATAGGTCAGTAGCAATACTTTATAATTGATACGAAACTTAACAGGTAACCAGTGTAGAGATGTTAGAATTGGTGTTATGCGATCATATTTTCTTGACCTAGTAAGAACTCTAGCAGCTGTGTTTTGGACTAATTGTAGCTTGTTTATTGAGGAGGCAGGACAGCCAGCTAGCAGTGCATTACAGTAATCTAGTCTAGAGGTCATGAATGCATGAACTAACTTTTCTGCATCAGAGACAGATAGCATGTTTCGTAGCTTGAAGGCTGTTTTTGTAGTATTTGAAATATGATTTTCAAAAGACAAGTTGCTGTCTAATATAACACCCAGGTCTTTAACTGTAGCAGATGAAGTAACAGTACATCCTTCTAAATGTAAGTTATTATTTAAGAGATTCCGTGTACCAGTTTTTGGTCCAATAAGTAATACCTCAGTCTTATCTGAATTTAGTAGGAGAAAATTACAGGTCATCCAATATTTTATATCTTTAACACACTCTGTTAGCTTGGATAATTTAGAGATTTAATCTGGTCGTGCTGAAATATATAACTGAGTATCATCGGCATAACAGTGGAAACTAATTCCATGTTTTCTTATAATATTACCAAGTGGCAGCATATATATTGAGAATAACAGAGGGCCTAACACAGAGCCTTGGGGCACTCCATAATTTACAGATGTTATCTTAGATTGTTCCCTGTTTAAATAGACAAATTGGTAACGCTCTGATAGATATGATCTAAACCACTTTAATGCCAGTCCCTGAATACCAGTGTAATTTTGTAGACAATCTAAGAGTATTTTATGATCTATGGTGTCGAATGCTGCACTAAGATCAAGATCTAGAGTTAAAGATTAATTAATAATATTGAGAAGAGGCTCTTCTGCTACAGGTAACAGCGTGTCTTTCCACGCGATTCTAAAGACCTCTAAACGTGTTTGTTTCCATTTGCGCTCTAGATTACGAGTTTCTCTCTTGATAGCGTGAGTAATATTGTTGTACTACGGTGCAGTACTTTTCTCACTCACCTTTTTTAATCTGATCGGTGCAACCGTTTCTAATGTACTAGAGAAAATGGCGCTCATACTGCTAGTGATTTCCTCTAGTTCATTTGTGTGTTTGGGTACACTGAGCAGCTGAGATAAATCTGGTAGGTTATTTGTGAATTTATCAATAGTGTTTGGGAGAATTGTTCTTCCTGGTCTATAACGCGGAGTAGTATGTAAAATATAAGCAGTATGCAGTGTGCACGTTACAAGGTAGCGATCAGTGACATCATCACTTTGCGGTATGATGTCTATATCTTGATTCCATGTGATATAATTAAATCTAGTGTATGATTAAAACAATGAATGGGCCCATTTACATTTTGCTTGACCCCAAAGGAGTTTAATAAATCTGTAAACGCAACCCCTAGCGCATCGTTTGTTTTACGTGAATGTTCCAATCACAGACAATCAGTGCTTTATCGACCGTAACCATTAGGTCTGATAGAAAATCTGCAAACTCTTTTAAGAAATCAACATAGGGCCTTGGCGGCCTATATATGGTAGCCAAAGCAAAAGATAATAGGGATGTTTTTCTTATATCTGCGAGTGTAACATTTAGCACAAGCACTTCAAATGAATTCAACCTGTGTCCTGTTTTCTGAGTAACATTTAGAATATCTCTTTAGATAGTTGCAAAACCGACACCACGACCAATCAGACGGGGCTCGTGCGTATAACAGTAGCCTGGTGGAGTAGACTCATTTAGACCGAAATAATCATTAGGTTTAAGCCAGATTTCAGTCAGACATAGTAAATCAAAGCTATTATCTGTGATCATTTCATTTACAACAACTGCTTTAGGTGTGAGCGATCGAATGTTAAGGAGACCTAGTTTTAGAGAATGTTTTTGTTAATTTCTTTTAAGATTATCTGGTTTAATAATGATCAGATTTTCTCTAGATCCTATAGAGGATTTTGACATAAATATTCGTGGAACAGACACAGTTTCTATACAATGCACTACAGAACAAGAACTGTCAAGTGTATTTTGACTTACTAGTGTGTAGCATCTTGGAGATGTTGTCGGACAGAAGATCCGCTCCGATCCTGCTGGGGTGCAGGCCATCAGCACGGAAAAGCCTTGGCCGCTCCCAGAAAAGATTCCATTAATTATTTACAAAGAGCAGCTTCTGTTCATTACACCATGACAATAACCATTCATTTAGAGCAAACAGTCTACTGAACCTTTCATGCCCTCGTCTGTATGTGGGAAGCGGTCCGGACACGATGATCCTCGTCGCGGGTGATGTTCTGTGTACAGTCTCGATCAGGCTCCGGAAGTCCGTCTTCAGAACCCCCGTCTGCCGCAGCCTGGTGTTGTTCACATCAGCACCGATGCTCTCGCCACCCTTCAGAATCGCCGGTACCTGCGCAGCGACATCGAGAACACGAGCACCAGGAAAACAGTGACTGCGCACCTTACCTTTAGCTGAGGTAGCATGTACATGTACAATGGAGTCGCCGATGATCACAGAGTCGTGTTCCGTCTCGAGAAGAGGGGAGAAACAGTTTCGGGTGGAGATATCGAAGACCGGTGGTGGCGGCGGCGAGGTCCTCGCCCGAGGCCTGGCTCGCACCTTCCGCTGCTGAATCGCCCAGGGCCCGCTGTGTGTCGGCGCCGGAGTGAAGGAGGCCTGGGATGATCGTGTTCTGGGTGCTCGTGCCCTGAGCAAGGAAACACGAGGAGTAGAAGACATCGGAGTGATAACATTAATTACTACCGACTTGTGAGCGTCAGCCCGCGATGTCTCTAACTCTGATTGTCGGTCCCTGAGATCGGCCTGTCTCTTCAGGAGGTTATCAATCTGCTTCTCCAGAGCCTCCAGCTCCAACTGTACAGCGTGCAGCTCGAACGTGTCCTCACCTGCACTCAAAGGTAACGTTAGACATATATCCGATGCATTCGCCATTAGAACACACAGTAATTTCTTGAGTTTTATGAGTGTAAACAGCGCGAGTGATAGCAAGACCACGCTGGTGATGCTAGCGGTCTAAGGCTAGTAGCGGATGTTCGGAAATATGGATATAAGTTGCTATATCAAAGCAATCCGATTGTTTGAGATATAGAATACTATCGAGGATATGTTCACCCGCTATAAAATGAGAAAATGTTTGTTTATTGAGTTGATATAAGAAGAAAAATCGAGGATTTAGAGTCAGCGATGCGGAGCTCCAAATTCAAGACATTAGAGTGCTACGCGGGTCTGGCACTGCAGCTGAGCGGCTCGGGGTTGATGACCGCAGTCGAGACGGCAGCCACCACACCAGAGTGCTCGGCCGTCATGGACACCAGGTCAGAGAACCCGGTAGCCATGATCTTTGCGGAGCAGGACTTTAGGGCAGCCCAGAGGTACGTGACGCTGGAGGAAACGGGACTTTGCTCGGTGAGAGCCATTGGCGTCCTTGCGGTGGGGTCAGCCCGGAGGATTTCAACCAGGATGGCCACCACATCTCTCTGTCCAGAGCCCAGTGACGTCCCCTGTCTCCATCTAGAGCCCAGTGACGTCCCCTGTCTCCATCTAGAGCCCAGTGACGTCCCCTGTCTCCATTTAGAGTCCAGATATGACTCCAGCCACTGACCAGAGTCCAGAGAGGGCTCTGGCCCATGTTCTTTACTTTAGCCTGATGTCGTCGTACTCCGATTTGACCCAAGTGCTCTTTGGTGACGTGGACGATGACTTTACTGTTGACCATCAGTCCATCATTGTATAAAGCCTGCCCTGACAATCTGATTGTTACAATTAGCACAAAAAAACTAACAAAAAAAAACACACAAAGACTGCTAGAAAAGGCACATCTTCACAAAATACATAATTGCACACCATAAGAATATTGCCCCAAAAAGACAGAATAGAAGAGCTAACACAAGTGGTTTTAATGGTAACAGAGTACTATGAACAAAAAGTCACAGACATAAATAAATACTTAAAATAAATAATATATTTTAAGCTTTCTTGTAGCTCAAACGCCAAGGTCATGGGTTCGATTCCCAGGGAAAGCAAGAACTGACAAAAATGTGTACCTTGAATGCAATGTAAGTTACTTTGGATAAAAGCGTCTGCCAAATGCATAAAAGTAAATGTAAATTTATTTATTTATTTATTTTCTTAAAGGTCCCATAGCATTTTCAACACTAATATGAGTTGTCCCCAAGTGGCTAGAAATTTTGTTCGGTGTAAACCGAGTTCTAGCTGTGTTTCTCTGCTTTTGAGAAAATGATAGCTCAGACGACCTGATCCTAAATTCTCCTGTTATGATGTCATAACAGGAACTGTTACCTCCCGTTTCTCCGCCCAGAGAATTTGGCATGCCCATGCGAGCGCCATGTCCTCGAGAGATCATGGCTTGTGAACGAGTGAATGCTGGCAGTTTCTCAGTGTTTGGATGTACAAATGAAAACAGAAGTCTTTTTTCTGTTCCTTCTGATCTGTGATCAGGGATTTCTGGGCCAGATGCAGTACTGGGGGTCGGTGATGTTGAAGGCCGACCGATCAGTGCAGCCCGAGCTTCGGCGTGCGTGAGGTTTATCTCTAAAGATGTTGAGCAGAAACTCACAACTGTATGCACATTTTAGAACAGATAGACGCGATGAGGACGTACAAAAACACTGACTCACAAGATAGAAAACACTGTTCTGTCAGGAGAGAGAGAAGCCGCAGCACGAATAATAAAGTTCTGTGTGAACTTGAATAATTAGCTACACATCAGAGTGGGGTGTAAGGGGGGTAAGTGTGAGCGTGTTCGAGCTAGCCAGCATAGCCTCACAATAAACTGGATTACATTCGATTACTGCCCTGTTGTCTTTGTTTGTGCTGTGTACCCAATGCATATTGCTTTGTTTGTGCTGTGTACTCATATGATGATAATGCTATAATCAACACTTACTCGTAACTCGTTCATCTCGACAGCTGTAATGGTTACATGCTTTACAAATACAATATCACTATAGTTAGCAATCGCCTCCATCTCTGGTCCATTTGCGAACGAATCGTTCTTTTGAACAGGTTTTTTCAGTGAACAAAACCAGTTCACCAAATCGGACTGAATCGTTCCTAACGGTTCGCGTCTCGCGTCAGCGCTGATCCATCATTTACTAAAGTTACTAACTTTCTGACATGAGTGACAGTCCCTCCGATTAGAAATAAACTAATAACCTGAAGTATATGCTAGTAGCTACAACAGTTCACTGAACTGAGACGTGCTTCGAGAAGTGATGTCTCTCTGGCAGGCCGCAGGCTTGTGCCTCGGCTCGTAGACCTTGTTAAACCACGCCCCCTCCACTCATTTCAAATGCAAAGATGTCAGCCAATCACAAAGAGTAGGCATTTTTACTGAAGTCTCACAGCAGACACGCCCCTTGAAACAGGACATTCAGCCACAGGGCAAACATCAGTATAGAAAAAATGCCTTTTATTTCTAAATTATGACATTTTATGATGTAAAAATCGTACTAACAATATAAGTACACCTCAGAATACATTATAAAATAAAATAAAAAAATCCATGCCATGGGACCTTTAATCGTAGTTATTTAAATGTTCTTTCTGTCCTCTTCTGTTATGTCTACATGTATGTATTTGTAGATGTATGCATGTATGTACCCAGAGCTCTTAAAAACCACAACAAATTCCTTGTGTGTTTGTGCACACTTGACGAATAAACTCTGTCCCCTGCGGCTGAGGATGAGTTGTGCCTGGCCTCTGGACAGTTTTATGATGATTTGGAAGAGGATGTCTCCTTGATTCTCCTGTGTCTGTGTCCACCCTCCCTCTCCCGCCTCCTCTTCCTACAGCAGCCAGTTTAGCCTCTCGGCTCCTCCTCTGACACCACTCCACTGTGTGGATTCGCCCCAGCATCGCCGTAGCAAGTGTATCCCCCGGCTCTGCCTTCAGCCGCTCATCCCATCAGTCCACAACTACCCATCGACCTGTCTGCTCCACCTTGGCTCTACCCTCCCTTGGCTTCACCAGTTACCATCGTCCTTGTGGCTCCACCAGGGCTCCCTCATCCCTCCCGCTCTGCCTTGGTCAGACATCGCCCTGTCCATGCCATGGACTTCTGCGCCATCCATTGCGCTTCATCTCTTCACCCCTTCAGCTCCGTCTGGTTCCACCTTCCCTCCAGCTCCACCTCGGTCCTCAGTCCCACCAGCTCCACCTCGGTCCTCAGGCACTCTGCTCGTCACTGTGGCTCAGCCTCCAGGAACATCGGTGTTGTCCGTTCTCGCTGACTCTGTCAGGCCTCCACTTCCATCAGCTCCATCTCTGTTCATCTGTTATAGCGTGAGGATACGCCTTCCAGGAGAGGGGGACTAATGTAAAGTCTCTGGTTATTCATTCCATGTCCGTTCTTGGTTCCTTAATTTATATATTGACAGATGTGTGTATGGTTGTTTGATTTTCAGAACAGGTGAGCCGAATGTTTGATTTTGCCAGAAGAGTCAGGGGTTTTGTGAATGTAGTTTGAAGATTTGTTTTTGTTTTTAATGTTGTGAGGAAACGGGTGAAGGTTTCAAGAAATGTGTCTTAGCCATTTTGATGACACAGATAGAGCTAATCCTCATAATCTCTTCTCTCTCTCGCTTTGTGTTTATGACAGAATCCGGCTGCAGCTTTGTTGTAACGCCACAGGATCATTCATCCTCACCAAACGCAACACAGCCGTCAATCAATCCATCCAATATGAAACAAGTGCAACAAAAACATACACAATGAATGCAGCACTTCACAGTATGCTGCCTGAGGTGTGTGTTTATGTGTGTCTGAGAGAGAGTGTGTGTTTGTGTGTGTTTGTGTGTGTTTGTGTGTTTGTGTGTTTGTGTGTGTGTGTGTGTGTGTGTGTGTGTGTGTGTGTGTGTGTGTGTGTGTGTGTGTGTGTGTGTGTGTGTGTGTGTGTGTGTGTGTGTGTGTGTGTGTGTGTGTGTGTGTGTGTATGCATGACAAAAATGTCCCCAAAAAGATGGCAATATCCGAAATCCTTGTGGGGACCTTTTTAGTTCCCATGAGGAAACAAGCTTATAAATTATGTTTTTTGAACATGTTTTTGTGATGGGTAAAAAAATAATTATCTCTATGGAAAGTCCCCATAAAACATGAAAACCGTCTGTGTGTGTGCAGGACTTCCCCTGGTCTGGTCGGCGTCTGGGCCGGTGTGCTGTGGTCGGCAGCAGTGGGATTTTGAAAAACAGCAGCTGTGGACGAGAGATTGACAGTGCAGACTTTGTCATACGGTGAACACATCCCATCATTCCTTGCTCCCTCACTGACAACAACACATCCATCAGTAGTCTTCCATCCTTCCTGTTAATATGACGTTTTCTCTCTCTTGCAGGTTTAATTTGGCCGCTATTAATGACAGTGATGTTGGGTTGAAGACGGATCTGATAACCATCAACCCCAGTCAGATTCGGTCAGTGTTCTCATACACACTCAGATAAATGATTGCTGTTTTTAAATAATATAATTCTAAACAGCACTACAAAAACACATTCATTGGCCATTACTGGCATCCCTATATACATCAAATGAAAATATTTCAGAGTCAATTAACTATATTCAGGTCCTGTTCAGATTGTATTGTAAGTTTCTGAAAGGAGACAGCAAATGGGGACTCACTTGGGAGCCCCAATCACCTCTGAGTTTTGTAAAAACGGCCAATGGAATTGGTGCATGGAATTCCACAACTTTAACACACGGGAAGAAACCGGCTTAACCCGGATATTTTACAATCTTGCGAAGGTATTAGGTGTTGTGCAGCTCTGCAAATGTCTGCTAGAGACGCCCAGGAGGAGGCAACACTCATTGTAGAGTGAGCCCTCACTCCGAGGGGGCACGGCAAGCCTTGGGATTGGTACGCCAAGGTAATGCCATCCACTTTCCAGTGAGCTGACCTCTGCTGTCCTCCAAAGCAGACAAAGATCTTCTAAAGCTCTGCATGTAGTCCACATAAACACACAGCGTTTGCAAGTTCACCTCCTGGTCCCAAAAGGGAGTGGTGGGAACTTTGGGCACGTATCCAGGCTGGGGTCTCAGGATCCTGTGAGACGATGCCGACCCGAATTCAAGGCACGAATCATTGACCAAAAAGGCCTGCAGGTCCCCCATCCTCTTGATGGAAGTGAGTGCGGTCTTAAGAGATAGGATTAGCTCAAAGGGAGCTCTCTACAGTCCAGAGAGGACCTCAGAAAGATCGCAGGAGGAGATGAGGTGTGTCCTAGGAGGCGCCTCTCAGGAACCTGATAACCAGGTCGTGCTTCCCCAGTGACTTACTGTCATCGTGATGTGCCGTGATGGTGGCAACATACACCTTCAAGATGAAGGGGGACAGCCTCCGCTCCAACCTCTCTTGCAGGAAAGAAAGCCCAGAGCTGATCGGACATCTCCAGGAGTCTTCCCACCGGGAAGAACACCATTCAATGATACTCAGACTCCACCTCAAAACATAAGCACGCTTAGTATAGGGGGCTCTAGCTTGAGTGATAGTGTTTACCACCAGTGTCCAGAGACCACATGTGACAGTTCCAGAGGTGCCATACGGTGCCCCGTCCCTGAGAAAGCAGATTCTTTCTCAGGGGAATCCGCCAAGTAGGGGCTGTCACAAGGAGCAACCAGATTTGGGTGTGCCAGTAAGGCGCAACCATCAAGACCTGCTCCTCGTCCTCCCTGACCTTGTACAGTGTCTGTGGGAGCAGGCTCACTAGGGGAAATGCATATTTGCATAAGCCCTGGGGCCAACTGTGTGGCAACATGTCTGTGCCTCTGTCAGGGAGTAAAAGTGCAGGAAATGGGACAATTTCTGGGAGGCAAACAGGTCTACCTGTGCGTCCCCAAATTGACTCCAGATCAGCTGGACCGGGGATGGAGTCTACATTCTCCTGTAAGCGTGAGCTAGTCTTGAATATAAATGGAGCGGAGCGACCTGAGACCCTGCTGACTCCAGAGAAGGAGATGGTGAGAAAGTTCTGACAGGTGATGTGAGCATATACTGCCTTGGCGGTTGATATACACCACTCTCGCAGTGTTGCCTGTCCAGACCAACATGTGCAAACCGGCGTAGGGCGAGAACAACTGATGACAACTCTAGGCAGTCGAAATGCCACTGCAGTCAAGGTCCCTTCCAGGAATATCCACGTACCCCTTAGCGGCCCCACCATCGAGGGTAGTGAGAGTGGAGGAGGCTGCGAAGTCCACAACTTCTGAACCTCTGTTTGCACTTCTGGGAAGAAAATCGCTGTGTGGAATGTGGGCCGTTTTTATAAAACTCAGAGGTGATTGGGGCTCCCAAGAGAGTCCCCATTTGTCAGTTGACATAACATAGTAGTGACTGACAGATGGGGAACGGAGAGGTATACACATAAATGATCATCGAGTGTTCTTTTAGTAGCGTTTCTTAAAAACTGTGTCTCTGTAGTTTCAAAAACATGGAGAAGAATCCGGAGCCGTTGTTGGAGCGGGTCAGTGTGTACGGAAACGCCTCCCTCATTCTTCCCGCCTTTGCCTACACATTCTGCACGCCAGTGTCAATCAGAACACTCAGAGCCCTCCACCCAATCAGACCTCAGCAGCCGGTGGTGTTCTTCAGCCCCGATTACCTGCGGACGCTGGACCGTTTCTGGAAGGGGCGTGGCCTGAAAGAGGTCCGCCTCTCCACAGGGTTTCTTTTAATCAGCACTGCACTCGAACTCTGTGAGAATGTGCACGTTTACGGATTCTGGCCATTCGACAGCGACCTGCAGGAGCAGCCGATTCCATACCATTATTACGACCTGTTGCGCCCGCACCCCTACATGCACAAGATGCCGGAGGAGTTTCTGCGGCTGCTGAAGCTCCACAGCCAGGGGGCGCTAACACTGCACCTGCAGCCCTGCTCCACACCAGGGGAGGATCTAGAAAACAATTTATAGGGTGGCATGAGGACTGTGAAAGGTGGCAACACCAAAGAAAAAAAGCATTCAATCATCTACACAACATCTATACCAGCTGTGAATGCTCTGCATACCCAAGCCGTTTGAGAAAATGAGTTTGTGGCTCACTAATGAATTAACAATAATAATAAATAATGTAAATAACTATAAATTATATATGAGGTGTAATATAAAGCTTGCGTATTAAAATGTTGGTAATATTTAACTGTGATTTATTTATTTGCCAAAGACTGTAATTTTACAGTCAGTGCCACTTGGGTGAGCATTTTTCACTCAAAGCTGGCCGTACTAAAGATGATTTATTTACAATGCCTTTGTGGTAAAACACTTTTGCCTCTCCTTTCTAGTGACATTGCAGGAAAGAGTACAGACTTTTTAACACACATAGCCTATACATTATATGTAATAATAGTAATACTAAAAATAGAAATAGAAATTCTACGGACTGCATTAGGAGAGTAAATATAAGGATTAAGCGTTGTTTTATACAGTATGTATTATGTTTTACAGTAAAGGGAAACATAGGTAGTTTATGTTAATTTTTAATGTTCAGTTTTGTTGAACCTCATTGGTTCTTGAGAAGCTCAAACGTGATGCGTAACACGAGAATGAACCTCATTGGCTCTTGAGAAGCTCAAACGTGATGCGTAACACGAGAATGAACCTCATTGGCTCTTGAGAAGCTCAAACGTGATGCGTAACACGAGAATGAACCTCATTGGCTCTTGAGAAGCTCAAACGTGATGCGTAACACGAGAATGAACCTCATTGGCTCTTGAGAAGCTCAAATGTGATGCGTAACACGAGAATGAACCTCATTGGTTCTCGCTGAAGCTCAAACGTGATGCGTAACACTAGAATGAACCTCATTGGCTCTTGAGAAGCTCAAACGTGATGCGTAACACGAGAATGAACCTCATTGGCTCTTGAGAAGCTCAAACGTGATGCGTAACACGAGAATGAACCTCATTGGCTCTTGAGAAGCTCAAACGTGATGCGTAACACGAGAATGAACCTCATTGGTTCTTGAGAAGCTCAATCGTGATGTGTAACACGAGAATGAACCTCATTGGCTCTTGAGAAGCTTAAACGTGATGCGTAACACGAGAATGAACCTCATTGGCTCTTGAGAAGCTCAATCGTGATGTGTAACACGAGAATGAACCTCATTGGCTCTTGAGAAGCTCAAACGTGATGTGTAACACGAGAATGAACCTCATTGGTTCTCGCTGAAGCTCAATCGTGATGTGTAACACGAGAATGAACCTCATTGGCTCTTGAGAAGCTCAATCGTGATGTGTAACACTAGAATGAACCTCATTGGCTCTTGAGAAGCTCAAACGTGATGCGTAACACGAGAATGAACCTCATTGGCTCTTGAGAAGCTCAAACGTGATGCGTAACATGAGAATGAACCTCATTGGTTCTCGCTGAAGCTCAAACGTGATGCGTAACACGAGAATGAACCTCATTGGTTCTCGCTGAAGCTCAAACGTGATGCGTAACACTAGAATGAACCTCATTGGCTCTTGAGAAGCTCAAACGTGATGCGTAACACAAGAATGAACCTCATTGGTTCTTGAGAAGCTCAAACGTGATGCGTAACACGAGAATGAACCTCATTGGTTCTTGAGAAGCTCAAATGTGATGCGTAACACGAGAATGAACCTCATTGGTTCTCGCTGAAGCTCAAACGTGATGCGTAACACGAGAATGAACCTCATTGGCTCTTGAGAAGCTCAAACGTGATGCGTAACACGAGAATGAACCTCATTGGTTCTCGCTGAAGCTCAAACGTGATGCGTAACACGAGAATGAACCTCATTGGCTCTTGAGAAGCTCAAACGTGATGCGTAACACGAGAATGTACCTCATTGGTTCTTGAGAAGCTCAAACGTGATGCGTAACACAAGAATGAACCTCATTGGTTCTCGCTGAAGCTCAAACGTGATGCGTAACACAAGAATGAACCTCATTGGTTCTCGCTGAAGCTCAAACGTGATGCGTAACACGAGAATGAACCTCATTGGCTCTTGAGAAGCTCAAACGTGATGCGTAACACGAGAATGAACCTCATTGGTTCTTGAGAAGCTCAAACGTGATGCGTAACACGAGAATGAACCTCATTGGTTCTCGCTGAAGCTCAAACGTGATGCGTAACACAAGAATGAACCTCATTGGTTCTCGCTGAAGCTCAAACGTGATGCGTAACACAAGAATGAACCTCATTGGCTCTTGAGAAGCTCAAACGTGATGCGTAACACGAGAATGAACCTCATTGGCTCTTGAGAAGCTCAAACGTGATGCGTAACACGAGAATGAACCTCATTGGCTCTTGAGAAGCTCAAACGTAATGTGTAACACGAGAATGAACCTCATTGGTTCTCGCTGAAGCTCAAACGTGATGCGTAACACGAGAATGAACCTCATTGGTTCTTGAGAAGCTCAAACGTGATGCGTAACACGAGAATGAACCTCATTGGCTCTTGAGAAGCTCAAACGTGATGCGTAACACGAGAATGAACCTCATTGGCTCTTGAGAAGCTCAAACGTAATGCGTAACACGAGAATGAACCTCATTGGTTCTCGCTGAAGCTCAAACGTGATGCGTAACACTAGAATGAACCTCATTGGCTCTTGAGAACCTCAAACGTGATGCGTAACACGAGAATGAACCTCATTGGCTCTTGAGAAGCTCAAACGTGATGCGTAACACGAGAATGAACCTCATTGGCTCTTGAGAAGCTCAAACGTGATGCGTAACACGAGAATGAACCTCATTGGCTCTTGAGAAGCTCAAACGTGATGCGTAACACTAGAATGAACCTCATTGGCTCTTGAGAAGCTCAAACGTGATGCGTAACACTAGAATGAACCTCATTGGCTCTTGAGAAGCTCAAACGTGATGCGTAACACTAGAATGAACCTCATTGGCTCTTGAGAAGCTCAAACGTGACGCGTAACACTAGAATGAACCTCATTGGTTCTTGAGAAGCTCAAACGTGATGCGTAACACTAGAATGAACCTCATTGGCTCTTGAGAAGCTCAAACGTGATGCGTAACACGAGAATGAACCTCATTGGTTCTCGCTGAAGCTCAAACGTGATGCGTAACACTAGAATGAACCTCATTGGCTCTTGAGAACCTCAAACGTGATGCGTAACACTAGAATGAACCTCATTGGCTCTTGAGAACCTCAAACGTGATGCGTAACACGAGAATGAACCTCATTGGTTCTCGCTGAAGCTCAAACGTGATGCGTAACACTAGAATGAACCTCATTGGCTCTTGAGAACCTCAAACGTGA
Organism: Romanogobio albipinnatus; assembly: GCA_023566225.1. Classification (NCBI taxonomy): domain Eukaryota; kingdom Metazoa; phylum Chordata; class Actinopteri; order Cypriniformes; family Gobionidae; genus Romanogobio; species Romanogobio albipinnatus. The sequence continues at coordinate 54,535,122 of CM042248.1, forward strand.
TGCGTAACACTAGAATGAACCTCATTGGCTCTTGAGAAGCTCAAACGTGATGCGTAACACTAGAATGAACCTCATTGGCTCTTGAGAACCTCAAACGTGATGCGTAACACTAGAATGAACCTCATTGGCTCTTGAGAACCTCAAACGTGATGCGTAACACGAGAATGAACCTCATTGGCTCTTGAGAAGCTCAAACGTGATGCGTAACACGAGAATGAACCTCATTGGCTCTTGAGAAGCTCAAACGTGATGCGTAACACGAGAATGAACCTCATTGGCTCTTGAGAAGCTCAAACGTGATGCGTAACACGAGAATGAACCTCATTGGCTCTTGAGAAGCTCAAACGTGATGCGTAACACGAGAATGAACCTCATTGGCTCTTGAGAAGCTCAAACGTAATGTGTAACACGAGAATGAACCTCATTGGCTCTTGAGAAGCTCAAACGTAATGTGTAACACGAGAATGAACCTCATTGGCTCTTGAGAAGCTCAAACGTGATGCGTAACACGAGAATGAACCTCATTGGCTCTTGAGAAGCTCAAACGTGATGCGTAACACGAGAATGAACCTCATTGGCTCTTGAGAAGCTCAAACGTGACGTGTAACACGAGAATGAACCTCATTGGTTCTCGCTGAAGCTCAAACGTGATGTGTAACACGAGAATGAACCTCATTGGTTCTCGCTGAAGCTCAAACGTGATGTGTAACACGAGAATGAACCTCATTGGCTCTTGAGAAGCTCAAACGTGATGCTCTTACTTGAGTTAAATAAAAATAAACTATTCAACTACGCTACCTTTATCTTTCACCAAAAGCACAAAGCAACTGGACGAGCTGGCATTTGACAGGCACTTTTCAAACTCCTGTGCATCAGCCAATCACAGACAGGTCTGACTCGGGTGCCAAACCAATCATAACTTGCAGTTCAGCTGGGGGGCGGGGCGTTCAATCACTGGACTATGCGTTTTGAATCAGTATCGCAAACGTTCCAACATTTTTTTGGGCAGCTTCTGAAACCACTGATATTACCAGAGCTCTGCAGATGGAGTAAACAGGAAACTCAGCTCATTCAAGGAAGCAGGTAAAACAATGCAAGTGTCTGAAATGCATGCACACAGTTCAGTTTAATGGCAAAGCTTTCCCTCTCTAACAATGCAGTTACACTAAATGTACAAAGCTGAAATAACCTCCACATGAACAACACCAGCAGTGAAATAACAGCGCTTGGTCTGTCAATCAGATGCATGGAAGAGTGTAGTTTTATTTAACATGTTAACTCGTAACGCCACTTTATTTTTTACTGGCACTTTTCTATTCACAGTTTTTAACCCTTTAACGTCTTTAGTGACCCGGGACGTCATTCGCTACCCTCTTTCTCATTCAGTTTTTAAAGTTAGACATTGACCTTCTTAGTATTCCTCAATCATGGGCGTCGGAAGCAAAAAAAATGTGGGTGGGTCCTCAATTTTTTTTTTACTGGAGTAGATGCCAATAAGTACAAATATACCGCTTTGCTTACTAAGCGAATAGTTCGGAAAGACAAAGTTACCGGAATCGCCATATTATTGAGAGTGTCAGTAGTGTAGGGGTAAGACGCACGTCATCTAGTTTTGACTCAAGTCGACCCGCGGTTCGAATCCGCCTTTCGCCAAACTCAATCTTCTCCCTTTTCCCATCACATATCAGATCGGAAAGGCATTTATTTTCAATAAAAATGAAGAACATATTAGAAAAGTGGAAATAAAGCGTCTAACATGTGTTTACTAATAAGTGTTTATCGATTAGGGGTAGGTAAACAGACGTGCTGAATGTTAGAGACGATAAAAGTGAGTGGGTCCATATCATTGATCGTAAAAAGTGGGTGGGTCTTGTCCCACCCACAAACAATGGTTCCGACGCCCATGTCCTCAATCTATTAATTATATACAATATAACAAGAATTCCTGTTTTCCCAATCATTTTTTGTAAAAATTGTATAGGGTCGCTAGCGACCCGAGGTGTGTAACAGTGCAAGTGTATTTTTCTGCACAACAATAATTGAATCTTTAACCTCTTAATCTCTGGGACCATTTGGGGGGATTTCCACCTGGATTTTGCCGACCCAAATTGAAAAGCTTCCCACACACACACACACACAGTGTCTCTAAATACACAATACTGGTGTCATTTTACAGGAAACCCTTTGAATTTTCATAAACCACTGCTAAAAGTGATAAACACAAAGAGGCGCTTTTGATTTTTTGGTTATAAATTGTAAAGCCGCTGAAATCACTCCAAGGGTCGGTAGCGATAGCGACTCGAAGGCCGTTTGCGCGTTCGTGTTTCAGCTGGGCAAAATGGATTTAATTATAATATTCTCTATCTGACTCCATTTATCATATTTGTCGAATTTAGAAGAGAATGCAATTGGTTGTTTAGTCATTTATATCTAATAGTTAACCATACATTTAATCATTTTAACCCTTTATTGCAATTATATCGTTCCGTTCTGGAAATAGTTAATTATTACAGAGTAATTCAGAAAGGATCAAAGTGTAACAATTTTATTGACAGTCAGGTAAATGTATAATGCCAAGTACATAATCAATTCAAAGATAATAACATCAAACATTCCGAAATAGCTTAAAGAGTGAAAGATTTCCTGACCTTTTGAATATTGCGTAACTCAGAGCGTTTTCTGTGTTACGGGCCTTGTTAATAGTATTGAGCCTGAACTCATCGCTGCATCGCTTTAAATAACTCAGACCAGATCATCCACTGTTTCAGATGGAAATGCATGTAAAACAAAGGGAATTTAAATTGAGTCGAATTCCCATTTGGCTTGATTGAAAGGAAACCAAATGGCTCCAACAGCCACACCCACCATCATAAGATAAACACCTCTAAGCTCTAAAAACTCTTATTCACTTCTTGTGTATTTCTGTGCTTATGAGATTTTTGTAGCATTCGCACTGAGACATTTCAAACGATACTAAACACATATAATATTGTGTAGTGAGAAGTGACATTGAAATATACCCAAAATCTATTGTGATCTCCCAGCAGAGGAGATTAAGAGCTTGGGGGAAGTTTGGGACAAGGTAAATACATGCAAATGAAGCCGTTCTCAGTTGATTCCCTCAGTGGGACGTTGTCTCAGATGAGGGTGATGATTGTATGTGTGGATTTGCCAACCATCCCAATACCAGAAAGTCTAAACATTTGGAAGTTTAATGGCAGCAGGTCTGTCTCTGCTTGAGAATTTTGCATCATTGACTTGTGATCTGTAGCCATGCATATGTGGAAATGCAGTGTTTCCCCATGAGTTAGTGGACGGTTGTAGATAGCGTCTGCTATGTTTCTTTGTTAGAAAGTCATCATGGGACCTCTACTGCCCTGTGTGTGTGACGCTATCTGGATCTGTTAGTGTGAAAAGATGGACAATAGATCTTTAGTGAAGTAACACTTTTAGACTCTATGCCATCTTTGTCGTCTATGTGTAGTGTTCAGCCTGAATAGATTTGGTCTACTCCAGGTGATGATGTTGTGAGGGAAGTGTGTGTTCTGTGTTCATGTTTGGGAGATGGGTGGAATCTAATCTATACCAATCTGTGTTGTATAATTTAATTCCAGTTTTTATACTGGGAGGTCATGTAGACATATTGTGTGGTGTGAATGACCCCATATATATTGGCACCCATCTCTCACATCTCAAGTTCTGACAGTTTTCCGTTGCCCTGGCTCTGATGCAGGGGGAGGCCTTCCGGGCGTCCGTCCTCCAAGAACTGCAATTGTCAACCTGAGATAGAAACACATTTAGAGAGAAACAGTTAATTTTGACATTATCAACAGCTTCACATTCAGACCATTTTGCCTGTTTCAATTTTCATCCCAGATGTCATATGAAACAGGGTTCATCGGTCAGATCTGCTGCTGCTGCTGTTTCAGTGTTTTAACACTTAGAGCTGCTCTTGCAGTCGAGCCTTCACAATCTGCTGTGTTTGAGCATTATAAACTCCAGTTCTGCTGGATCATTTTTCTGGATTAATCAGAGACTTCTAGTCGCTCTCATTAGTCAGATCTGTGGGCAGAAATGAGTTCATCTGTTTTGACGTTGCTTGCTTAGCATTTGCTGTTTTACAGGATGAATTGGTATTCTATTATCTGTGCCACATTTCTAGTTTTGTAAGCAAAAGATAACGGCACAACTCCCCTAAGCAAAAGATAACGGCACAACTCCCCTAAGCAAAAGATAACGGCACAACTCCCTTCCCTTTTGGCACTGGTAATTGAACCAATGAAAAGTATTAGAACTTGCTCAAATTAGAAATTGCAAAGGTCAAGGTTATTGAGTCCTGTTGCAATGAAAACATCTTCATGGTTAATGCAATTGTAATTTCACACTGTAGCCAGATGGCAATTCTATGCCTCTGTACATGGTTTCACTACAGCTATATAGGAAATAGCAGCGCTTCCACTATAGGAGACTAACAAATTCAACATTGACACATGCAACTTGAAATTGCTGTACAATTCCAGTATTAAAGTTATTCCGATTTACACAAGATACATGGCCTAGAATGCATAGCATCTACAGCCTTAATCCTAAGTGTTTCCTCACTTACAGTAAAGCAATCATGTGTTTTAAAGAATAAACTTGACTAGTCTATGTGTATCTCGTAGCACAAACAACTATAATGTGTGTTCAATGCGCACAATGTGTTTAATACAATTACAAATTTGAAAATACAAACAGGATCTTTACAATTTGGGTTAAATTAAATACATTTCCTTATATGTATTACCTCGTTGTTTCATCTGACTCCATAAATGAAAAAGTTTCCAAAGATTTTTAACAATTTATAAATATGAGTATGTGTTTGATTATTCTCTTAAACTCTGTTCATACTTCACCCACTTAGATCGGGCAGACTATATCGCTCCGAGTTCCTCACCAAGGCCTCGTACACAAGTGGTCAGTCCCGAAGATCATAAGCTGGGGCAGTTGGCTAAATATCTAGGACTTTGCCGTACACGCGCAACAATCAAAGATATATTCTATAGCCCCCTTGGATGCCCTTCAAGAACTCAATTCAATCTTAACATTAAACTAGAACCGAAGTCATCGGAAGCGCCCAAGCTAGGTTAACCTAGATCAGGGGTGTCCAAACTCGGTCCTGGAGGGCCGCTGTCCTGCAGAGTTTAGCTCCAGCTTGCCTCAACACACCTGCTGGAAGTTTCTAGTATGCCTAGTAAGACCTTGATTAGCTGGATCAGGTGTGTTTAATTGGAGCTGGAGCTAAACTCAGCAGGACAGTGGCCCTCCAGGAGCCGGATTGGACACCCCTGACCTAGATGGACAAACTCATCCCCTCATCCAAGTCGCCCGCACACTTCATGATATCAGTTATTAGCCGTCGCTAATCTCTGACGCAACCTTATGGCAACATACGAATCCATTAATCTTATTTGGGAAAAACAAATCTCAGAGTAATTCAGAATAAAATCAAACATAATCATCCATAAATCATGTAATCTTTCTCCACGTAATGCCCTGCTTGGCATTTATAATACAATGTATATTATATTTGTATTTATAATACAATTATATTATATTAAAAGGATTATCAATTAAATATACAAACAGGATCTTTGCAATCTGGATGTTTTACTATTAAACTCATTGCTAAGAGGCTGCTAGCCCGCTCGCAAGTGAAGTTAATAGCTGAAGGCCTTGCATGAACAATGCAGTCAACTCACTGAGAGTTTTACCTGCAAATGAGCGCTGATCTTTGCCCTTAGAAAGTAATTTCCTATTTTTCTGAAAATAAGGTGGAGCTCGACCCCTTCCCAGTGACCAGCATTTTTCCTCTGAATGGCCTATTTTCTGACAGGAACTGCAAAACCTGTTCTCTTTGCCATTGGGTTGTCTGCTATGTTCTCCTGGAGTTTGAGGATATTCTTGTCTCTCGAATGCTTGCACACCATGCGTACGGGTACATGACTCTGCGCTATTCCGGTGCTGCATCACCTTAAGAACTGAAATAGGCACACTTTCTTCTGCATTTTCTGAACTAAATGCTTCAGATTCATTAGAGCAAGTCACTTCATCTAAGAAGTGAACATGCTTTTTAACCCCATCGCTGTTAAGCGGTCTGGGAGGTATGAGCTTTTTAGCATTTAGCTTAGCCTTGAGGTCTGCAATGGTTTCCTTGTGTTTGCTACACTTTGCAGTCAGGGCTAACTGCTCAACTAGTAATTGATCTAGCTGTGTTTGAAGATATTGAATCTTTGCCTCAGCCTTTTCTACTTCTTCATTTTTAGAATCCACTTCTTTACATTTCGCATCTATACTTGAAAATAGATGTGTTGTCACATCACATAGCCTTTAACAACTTATGAAGTTTAAAGCCTCAATTATTTCACCATGTTTTGATTTCTTTTGGTGTTTGCCATTTAAGCCCCAATATCTGATCATTTCATCATCTGAACTTTTAATTCCAATATACTCTTTCTTGAGTTTGGACAAGGTAGGCTCAACCTTTTCGCTCCATAAAGCAAACAATACGTCACTAGAACATTTCCCTTCCATCCTGAGGAGATTATCTGAAAATTCACAGATTGTACAGTAACGGGACTATTAAAGCTATTTAAAACCTTCTAAGTTCTGTTTCATGCAATTCCTGCACATGGAGACTTTCCCTCTCAGTCAGCCAGTGACACAAAACGAGGGTTAAGCGTTTTGGGCACAGCATGGCTTTAGCATTTAGCATTAAAGTTAGCCTTGAGCGTTTTGAAAGCAACATGGACAATAGCATTTAGCATTAGCCTCAGGCTTAGCATTGACAATAGAATTTAGCATTAGCCTTGAGCGTTTTTAGCCTGTAAATCATATCATCCTGTTTTCCCAAAATTGTCTTTTTATAAACAATGCATCGATCTGCCTTTTATTTATAAAATCACGTTTTCCGATCGTTTACAAACTTAGATTTTAAATTCTATTGTTTGCTCGTTTTCATTGCGTGTTGCTAGTCTGTTCAAGCAAAGCTAATAAAACAAAAGAGAAAGCATTTAGCTTATTTAAAAACTTTTAGGCTTTTACAGCTTTATCGAGTCCCAGAAAATAGACGTTATTCAAAGAAAGATTTCATTGTTGCGTATGCACACAACGAGATCTTTAGCTATTACAAAATCTATTACAAGCATTTTATTCCTCCTCTGCGAGTGCGTCTGTTTTCCTTCAACATTTCTAAAAAGGTAGAAAGAATTTGACTTACCACAGCGGTTGAAGAAAGAGAAGCTCAAACCTCCTGTTGATTTTAAATCCAATACTTCGCTGGAAACACGTTGCTTGTCTCGATGTTGACAAGATCACGGAGGTGGGTCACCACCTGTAAAGCCGCTGAAATCACTCCAAGGGTCGGTAGCGATAGCGACTCGAAGGCCGTTTGCGCGTTCGTGTTTCAGCTGGGCAAAATGGATTTAATTATAATATTCTCTATCTGACTCCATTTATCATATTTGTCGAATTTAGAAGAGAATGCCAATTGGTTGTTTAGTCATTTATATCTAATAGTTAACCATACATACTATCATTTTAACCCTTTATTGCAATTATATCGTTCCGTTCTGGAAATAGTTAATAATTACAGAGTAATTCAGAAAGGATCAAAATGTAACAATTTTATTGACAGTCAGGTAAATGTATAATGCCAATTACATAATCAATTCAAGGATAATAACATCAATTATTCCGAAATAGCTTTAAGAGTGAAAGATTTCCTGACCTTTTGAATATTATGTAACTCAGAGCGTTTTCTGTGTTACGGGCCGACCTTGTTAATAGTATTGAGCCCCGAACTCATCGCTGCATCACTTTAAATAACTCCGACCAGATCAACTGTTTCAGATGGAAATGCATGAAAACAAAGGGAAATTAAATTGAGTCAAATTCCCATTTGGCTTGATTGAAAGGAAACCAAATGGCTCCAACAGCCACACCCCCCATCATAAGTAGAATACCTCTAAGCTCTAAAAACTCTTATTCACTTCTTGTGTATTTCTGTGCTTATGAGATTTTTGTAGCATTCGCACTGAGACATTTCAAACGATACTAAACACATATAATATTGTGTAGTGAGAAGTGACATTGAAATATACCCAAAATCTATTGTGATCTCCCAGCAGAGGAGATTAAGAGCTTGGGGGAAGTTTGGGACAAGGTAAATACATGCAAATGAAGCCGTTCTCAGTTGATTCCCTCAGTGGGACGTTGTCTCAGATGAGGGTGATGATTGTATGTGTGGATTCAGATGTTCATTCATTTTCAGACAGTCTTTCTGAAAAATACTCATCCAGACAGTCTGGCCTGGTTCTTTATATTCTTACAAAATTCATTGTGCTCTAGCACCCTGCAGACAGTTTGGCCTGTTTCCACTAGATTAATGCCTGAAAAAATAGTTTTGTCTGGATCATGTATGCAAGATTTATTCAAATGAATCTGAAGGGAGGAATATTACCTTTTTTTATGTACCCCCCCCCCCCCCCCCCAGATACCCATATACAGTGGTATAAATGCAATATCCCAGTGTCATTGAATTATTTTTCCCAGTGTTTGTTGACATATGCCCAAACTGTCTGCAGGGTGCTAGAGCACACAGGGCCTGAGATATACACTTTCAAACATGAATTTATACCCCAAAAAATCAAAAAGATTTGAACAGGGTCTGCAGAGTTTAATGACGGAATAAGTGCACTTCACCTTTATTCCACAAGGTGGCATTTAAGAAAGTGACGTTGCACTCATAGTCAACGCAGGCAGAAAACAAAAGAATAGGAAGTATCATCAGCAACACTTAAAATGGCTGCTATTTACTTTCAAATATTACTGTTGCATGATGGTGCATCTGGTGAAGAAGCTGACAGTGATGTTGAAGATGTTTGAGATGGCGAATATGAGCCAGAGGACAGTGATGATGGTAGAAAACATCTGTTCAAACTGAACACTTCCAGGCTCCAAAGGGGAACAAAATATGCTTTATTTAATTGAATTCTTCTGAAATTGTTACTCTAGTATCAGCAGAGTTTTATATTATCGCGGCAGGTAGAGATCCATCTTTGTTAGATGTAGATCCAGGTTGCTAATGACCCCAATATGTAATTATGATCAGTAAAACATTTATGCAATTTAAGGGTTCATCTCCATCATTTATTTTGATCAGACCTCTCACTTACCCCAGTTTGCTTTTGCTATTCTTAAAAAAAAAAATTCTTGTTTGCTCAGCAATCGTGACATTTGTGTCGATACCCAGATAAAAACACCAGTCATTGTACCATTGTTAGTGTTCTTCCATTACATTTCGGGAGACATTTATAGTCCTCAAAGTGGCATTTTATTGACTACAAACTCATGTACTGGTCACCAAACGGTGCTGAAGAAGAGTGAAAAACACAGTTTATGATGACAGATTGAGCCTGTGCTTGTGTGATGACTCCTCTCCAGCACAAGGTGGCGCCATCTGCAAACATTAGATTACATTTCTGCTCAACACTAGAAAACCTACTTCAATATTCAACCTGAGGACACTGCTGGAGAAAATGTATTCTTCAGACGTTCCCCTTTAAACACAATAAATATCAACTGTTTGAAAAGTGACTCGCGTTTGGTTTCGGCCATTGAAAATGAGTAAAATTTGTCCCTGGAGCCACATTTAGATCACAATATCTCGGGAAACAAACCATACTGAGCCTTACAAATATAGATACCAAAAGAAAAGTTTGTTTAAAACCAAAATACAAAAGGATATTAGGATATCTTTAATACTTCTGGAGTTACAGGGATGCAAACTTGGGGAAAAACACAGCAGAAGTGCTTATTCCCCATGTTTGAGCGCTCACCGTTGGGATATAATGCCGCACAGATTGATAAAGCCAACAGATTTCACTAATAGATCTCCCAATCTCTGTGTGAGAATACAATAATGATGCTGCCATCTTTCTACAGTCATGTTTACACCCCTGTGATTGGGCTCCAGATCTGAAAACTCACTTTTGACCGTCCTCTACAAAACAGTGATTACTCAGTCAATACACATCTGAGTAAGTTTATAAATTTTGTTGCATGAATTAAATATATTTTTATATTTATATGTATTTTTTAAATATATTCCCACTATTAACTATGACGTTTGCCTCAATAAAATCCTAATTTTGAGTTGTTGATATCAAGAATTAGCATTTTGAGTTGTTGATATCAAGAATTAGCATTTTGGATGGATGGATGAATGGATGGATGGATGGATGGATGGATGGATGGATGGATGGATGGATGGATGGATGGATGGATGGATGGATGGATGGATGGATGGATGGATAGATGGATAGATAGATAGATAGATAGATAGATAGATAGATAGATAGATAGATAGATAGATAGATAGATAGATAGATAGATAGATAGATAGATAGATAGATAGATAGATAGATAGATAGATAGATAGATACTTTATTTATCCCCGACAGGGGAAATTCAAGTGTCCAGTAGCATTCCATACAAACAAATAAAAGAATGAGACGTAAAAACAATACACACTCCACACAAACTAATAATCAATAATAATAAATAAATAAATAAACAAATAAATAAGTTAAGAGTTACCAGTATTGTTAACTTAATAAATAAGTTAAATATGTTAAGAGTTTTGAGTTGTGAGATGGTGGTCCAGTGGGTTAAACCATGGAACTGATATGCAGAAGGTTTGCTGGTTTGATCCCAGCGGTCTCCACCAGTGTGTCCTTGAGCAAGGCACTTTACTCCATGTTGCTCCAGGGGGATTGTCCCTGTAATAAGGGCACTGTAAGTCGCTTTGGATAAAAGCGTCTGCCAAATGCATAAATGTAAATGGAAGTTACTATCAATAGTAGTATTAAAATGCACATTAGCAATATTCATTAACTAGTGAAAATTGAGTTGTTGATATCAAGAATTAGCATTTTGAGTTGTTGATATCAAGAATTAGCATTTTAACTAGCGGAAATTGAGGTGTTGTTATCAAGAATTAGCATTTTGAGTTGTTGATATCAAGAATTAGCATTTTGAGTTGTTGATATCAAGAATTAGCATTTTGAATTGTTGATATCAAGTATTAGCATTTTGAGTTGTTGATATCAAGAATTAGCCTTTTTATAGAAGAATTAGCCCCGAGTACCAGTCACGCTGACCCTGCCTTCTTCCTCCTTGTAACCAAACATACCTTTACAACAGTGGTACCGAAACCCGGGAGGAAGAAGGCAGGGTCAGCGTGACTGGTACTCGGGGTTTTTATTCAACTTCTCTTTATACAACATAAACGTGCGCACACCGCGCTTCCAATAACTCAGGCTCAAATAGTTCGTAAAGCTTTCTCCGTCCAGTCCGTCTCACGACCACGAGTTCCCAGCCAGTGTCTCTCTCCCAGTGGCCCATTCCCATCTGGCTTATATACCGTCTCTCCGCGCCAATCACTGCAATTAGACACAGGTGTTTCTCATTATGCACTTGACCTACTTACTCACCGTCACTCTCCTGACTCTCTCTCTCCGTGCAGACTTTGCTAAACCACGCCCCCTCTGCCACAATACCATTAGAGAGTTGAAAAATAAGCAGCTCTAGCACTTTCTGTATGCAATAATGCTGTCTTTCCACGAAATGTGAAACACCTCTAGTTTTGTTTTCTCCCAGCTGCGCTCCATTTTTCTGGCTGCTCTTCTAATGGCCCGAGTGTGCTTGTTGTACCACGGTGTTGGACTATTTTTTTTAAGCGCAAAGGAGCAACTGTGTCTAAAGTGCTGGAAAAGAGAGAGTCAATAGTTTCTGTTGGCTCTCTTGGATGCTGAGGAGATGGAACTGTAGAGGAAGATTATTTATAAAGCAATCTTTAGTGGTAGAAGTGATAGTCCTACCATATTTGTAACAGGGAGTGGGCTTTTCAGCCTTGGCTTATAGTGATGGGAAGTTCGGTTCTTTTCCGCGAACCGGTTCTTTCGGACAGTTCGTTTCAATGAACCGGATCAAAAAACCGGTTCACCAGTTCTTTTACGCTCAAACGTAATGACGTCATTTCGCGATGACGTCATTACGTCAAGTCTATTGCGGGTTGGATAAACACACTTTACACATTAAAATATATAAAGTCAGTAATTATAACATCAGTCAGATAAAAATATCATCATAATCTGATAATCATAATCATCATAATCCAAAGTTTTACATCTAAAGCATCCAAACACATGCAGTGATGCAAACAATCTTTACATTTATAAAATCAATAAATCAGTCTTCATCAGTGCAGAAACCATGATCCACTTACTATGTTTTTGTAATTAAATAAATACGGTTCGCCAAATGTTCACCTCATTCATGTCGGAGTCGTTTCACAGACACGCTCATATCAGCTGATGTTCGTTCGGTTCAGATTCAGAGAGACTCGTGCAGTCAGTCAGTCGCTCGACGCATGCTCAGTATCATCATCTCATCGGTTCTCATCAATCGGACATGTCCGAAATAAACAGTTCTCGATTCAGTGTACTGCTGATCCGAAAACCGCTGCAACCGATTCTTGACTCGAGAACGAGAACGAAATTGAGATTCGAGAACCGCCAGAGCGATTCAAAAGGAGTCGCTTGCTTCACCTTCGCTGTAGTTTGATTAGGGTCGTCATTTTTATCTTTATATCACCTTGTTTACAAATTAAATACAATGGAGTCCTAACAAAGTTAGGCAGATTGTTTTTCTGAATTCAAACCTATTATAAGAGACAGTCAAGCTGCATATGGTAACTTAACCTCTGTTTAAAACTGCCTTTGCATTTTGTTTTTGCTATTATTATTATTTATAATTTTTGATAAAGCACAATAACTTTTTTAAAAGTTTTTTAAAAACAGGCAATACCTGTTAAATATAGTGTGTAAGACAATTACAGTGTGTAAGTGCACTTTTCCAGCAATTGTTCTTTTTAAAATGTGTGTATTATTTGAACACTTTAATATTTTTTTATTAAAACATTGTTTATTTAATACTAACCCAATTTGTGAATGTGTCCTCATAAACTGTAATTACACGTAAACATTAATCTTTTAAATAAATAAATACTTCAATCATAAATAGTCAATCACATGCTCATACAGTGATAAGACAGTAATGAACTTGAAATGATGAAAACATATTTCCACAATGTTTTATATTATAACACGTCTCGATGTTCAACAAAACTTGCTTTTCGTTCTCTTGAAGAATCACACGCATGCTCAGTCAGTATCAGTTCATGGGTTCTCAAATCGGACATGTCCGAAATAAACAGTTCTCGATTCAGTGTACTGCTGATCCGAAAGCCGCTGCAACCGATTCTTGACTCGAGAACGAGAACTGTGACAGACCGGTCTGCGTACGTTCTCGATTCAGTGTACTGGTGATCCGAAAACCGCTGCAACCGGTTGCAACCGATTCTTGACTCGAGAACGAGAACTGTGACAGACCGGTCTGCGTACGTTCTCGATTCAGTGTACTGCTGATCCGAAAACCGCTGCAACCGATTCTTAACTCGAGAACGAGAACTGTGACGCTCGTTCGTGTGCGCTGCGCATGCTCAGTATCATCAGCTGCTGCTCGCTGACATCAATCATCATCAGTTCTCTCTTATAATAGGTTAGTGTACTGTTGGAGTAACTGAATAACTCCAGGATGTTGGTTTATTTCGAGTCAGAGGGACAGTCAGACACGTCAAAAAGTGATTAATTTTATAAATTTGTGGATTAGTGCTTACTAGAGATGCGAACTGTTTAGAACGATTCAGTCCGATTTGGTGAACTGGTTCGACCGGTTCACTAAAAAGAACCGGTTCAAAAGAACGATTCGTTCGCGAACCGGACATCACTATTGGCTTAATGGAGTATACACGAAACAAGATTGTGATCTGAGATGTCATCTTTTTGCTGCAGAATTTCAATGACATCAACATTGATGTGACAATATTAGATCTAAAGTATGATTACAACCAGTAGGCCCTGACACGTGCTGCCTAAATGCCTCTAAATGCTCTATGGTGCTGGAGGCTATGTAGCTGAGCCCCAGGAAAATATTCCCCTTCAGCTCCTGTCTTTCAAGACAGCTCAGCCATCAGCCAAACATGTGAGTGATTGCACGCTCTGTTCATTCCTCACGCACTAAATTCTCTCTTATCGGAGTTAAGATTAAGATTAAGTTAAGATTTTTCTTAGGCCCAACCCGGCCTTCATGCGAGGTGATTGAGCTTTCACCCACCTCCTTTCCCATCCGTGGATGATCAGAGTTTGAATGCTCTGTCCTGTACGTGTCTTGTGGGTGTACTTGGACAGGACCAGCTCTTTCAGGAGAAGCGACCAGTTATTCATCTCTTGAAAAAAAGACAATTGCTCACATCTCAGAAACGCTAATGTTGTGATTAGTAATGAATTAGTAATTCTTTATCATAGTTACTTATTAGTTCTTAGTGATGCCAATCTCATTCAGTAATTATTGATTACCTCATAAGGCACTATCTTAGTCCTAAATTCCATATTACTCAATGATTAGTTCAGCTTGTTTCTATATTAGTTAAAGTAGCAGCTGAACTCATCAGTCCTGCATTACTTGATTTATTAATGACGTACCATTATTCTAAAATGTTACATAACTGTTGTGAGATTGCCTTTTGTCCATGTGAAGCTACTGTAGTTGGGGTAGGCTAACCACTGGGGGGCGTTATTAATGTTATGTTATGGACTGAGTTCATCGCATGGTTTATGCTCTCCGTGCTGTAGTCCAATAAAAACTCTCTTTAATGAAGACTACGACCCGTGTTCTGCTTCTTATAATGACATGGTGTCAGAATTAAGGACTTCACGCCAACATTAAGAGCAAGATGGCAAAGTTTGGACCTCCCGAGCCGTTCGATTTCTCGCAGCCAGCGGAGTGGCTCACATGGCAGCAGAGATTCTCCCAGTTTAGAGTCGCATTGAAACTTGACAAAGAGAGCAGCGATGTGCAGGTTAACTCGCTCCTGTACTCGATGGGGAGAGATGCTGAACCTATTTATGGCTCGTTTGTGTTTCCTGCGGCAACCGAGGACATGCCACATCCAGAGTATGAGTTTAATCTAGTGATGCAGAAGTTTGATGAACACTTTGTCCCGAAAAGAAACGTCATCCATGATTGCGCCTGTTTTCATAAGCAAAGCCAAAGGGCCGGTGAGACAGTTGAAGCTTTCATGCAGAGCCTGTACGAGCTCGCGCAGCACTGCGAGTTCGGTGCGGGGAAGAACGAGCAGATCCGGGACCGGATCGAAATAATGGACAAAGAGGTTTCGCAAAAACTTCAGCTAGAGGCGGACCTGACACTGGAGAGAGCCATCCAGCTTGCACAGCAAAGTGAACAAGTGAAACAACAAAGTGCAGAGCTTGTGGAAACTACAGTGAATGAAGTGAGACACAAACAGTACTTTGATACAAGGAGGAGCTATGATAAACCACGGCAGGGACAAGGACAGAGATACAGTGATAACAAACTTAACTATCAGAGATGCAACAGGATGCATGATAAAAAGGAAAGCTGTCCAGCCCGTAACAAAAGGTGCAGGAAGTGCAATAAAATCGGACATTGCGAGGCCGTGTGTAAATCCAAAATGCTGAAGGAAGTCAGAGCAGAGGCCGTTATGGATTCAGATGAGGATTCATTTTTTATTGGAGAACTATTCCTGAGAGCAACCACAAGGTCAAAGCTAAACAACATTGAGGAGTCAAACCTGGATACCGACCGGAATGTAGAGCTACTAGTGAATGGCAGTCCGGTGGATTTTAAAATCGACACAGGTGCTGATACCACCATTATGACTGAAGAGACTTTCAGAAAACTACAGAAAAAAACAAAACTTAGCAAGTCCAGGCCAACAGTGTACAGCCCAGGCGGGGAAGTCCGATGCGTGGGTAAGTTCCTTGCCACCACTAGATTACAGTCATAAAAGGACAGTATGTTAGTAACTTGTTGGGCAAGGCAGTGGCAACGCTATCACTAGTGACTTAACAAGCGATGTGTTTGGGGAAATAGGGCTACTGAACTGTGAGTCTTTTAAGATTGAGCTGACTGAGGAAGCAGTCCCATACAGCATCAACACACCACGCAGAGTTCCGTTTCCACTCCTTTCAAAAGTGGAGAAAGAGCCGAAGTGTATGCTGAGCCTTGGGATCATTGAGGAAGTTACAGAACCGACAGACTGGTGTGCCCCAATGGTGCCCGCTCCAAAACGCAACAAGGATGAGGTCAGAGTGTGTGTGTGGATTTAAAACGCTTGAACAAGGGAGTGAAGCGCGAACATTACATTTTACCCACACTGGATGACATAACACCTAAGCTGGTAGGAGCCAAGGTTTTCTCTACTCTGAATGCCTCTAGTGGGTTCTGGCAAATTCCATTGGACCCCAGCTGCCAAAGATAAACACAACCTTTATTACCCCAATGGGCCGGTTTTGTTTCAAACGTCTGCCATTTGGCTTTACATCAGCGCCTGAGATTTTCCAGCGGCTGATGACCGACTTGCTCAAAGGCCTGGAAGGGACTGTCATTGTGATGGATGATATCCTGGTTTACGGATCTACAAAAGAGGAGCACGGTCGCCATCTCGATGCGGTGTTGCGGACGGTTAAAGGGTTAGTTCACCCAAAATTGAAAATTCTGTCAGTAATTACTCACCCTCATGTTGTTCCAACCATGTAAGAACTTTGTTCATCTTCGGAACATAATTTAGTATATTTTTGATGAAATCTGAGAGCTGTCTCACTCCTCCATAGGCTTTCAGAGGGACTGAAACTTGATGGCCCAGAATAGTAAGTAAAAACGTCATTTAAGGAGTCCAAATGACTACAGTGGCTCTGTATTAAGTCTATCATGCGACGAAAATACTTTTTGAGCGGAAAAACAACAAAAATAACGACTTTATCCCACTATTTATCCCACTATATACTCTCTGACGAGAGTTTGCGGGAGTGCCACGACACATGCGCGAGTTCGCGGGAGTGCCACGACGCATGTGCGAGTTCGCGGGAGTGCCACGACGCATGCGCGCACTCCCGCGAACTCTCGTCAGAGGCTCAAATTGAACAATAATAGTGGGATAAAGTCGTTATTTTTGTTGTTTTTCCGCTCAAAAAGTATTTTCGTCGCATGATAGACTTAATACAGAGCCACTGTAGTCATTTGGACTCCTTAAATGACGTTTTTACTTACTATTCTGGGCCATCAAGTTTCAGTCCCTCTGAAAGCCTATGGAGGAGTGAGACAGCTCTCAGATTTCATCAAAAATATACTAAATTATGTTCCGAAGATGAACGAAGGTCTTACATGGTTGGAACAACATGAGGGTGAGTAATTACTGACAGAATTTTCAATTTTGGGTGAACTAACCCTTTAAGGCGTCCGGTCTCAAGCTCAACAGGGCTAAGTGTCACTTTGGGAAGTCTGAACTGCAGTTCTTTGGACACATTATTAGCGCTGGTGGTGTGAAGCCTGATGAGAGCAAAGTGGAAGCTATCGCTCAGATGTCCAGCCGCTCCAATGTGGAGCAGCTGCGGCAGGTGCTCGGACTGGTTAACTATGTTGGAAAATTCCTGCCAGGCCTATCTACAGTATTGCATCCACTTACAAACCTGCTCAAGAAAGAGACGACGTGGACTTGAGGTTAGCCTCAGGAGCAAGCATTTAACAAAGCAAAAGCGATGCTCTTATATACGACGCCAGCAGCTATGGTTTGGGCACTGCCCTGTTGCAAGACCATGATGGAGAGTTGCGGCCCATTGCCTTTTGCTCGGCGCACACTCACTGATGCGGAGAAGAGGTATTCGCAGATCGAAAAGGAGTGTCTGGCATCTGTCTGGGCTTGTGAACGTTTGGCCCGCTACATTCAAGGTATGGGCCGGGTCGTTTACAAACTGACCAGAAGCCACTGGTGCCATTAATTAACTCATACGATCTGGACAAAACGCCACTACGATGTCAGAGACTGCTTATGTGCCTCATGCGACATGAACATGTTCCCGGTAAGCAGCTAATAGTCGCAGATACACTCTCCAGACATCCACTGAAAGACAGTTACGTGCCTGAAACAGAAACACAAGTAAAGGCATATGTGAACACTATGGTGGCTAGCAAACCAATCAAGTCACCCAAGCTTGAGGAAATTCGCAGAGTCACACAAAGCGATGCTGAGCTTCAAAAAGTGATCACATTCATCAGAAAAGGGTGGCCCCGCAAAATGGAGGAGGGCTCGCCACTGCGTGGATACTATGCAGCCAGAAGTCACTTATCAGAGTCGGACAGTCTGGTCCTGTACCACGACCGTATAGTGGTTCCAGTGGTACTCAGAGCTGGAGTCCTGGACCAACTGCACGAAGGTCACCAGCAGTGTTAATTTTGACAGCATATTCTGATTTAGTTTTAGTCATATTTTAGTCACCTGAATTGTTTTTAGTTTTAGTCTAGTTTTAGTCTCCTAAAATCTAACGAGTTTAGTTCAATAGTAATACATTAAGCATTTAAACATTACATAACCGACTGTCACTTGAACTGACATTTTGACATCATTTTGTTTTTGACATTAAAAATACACGAAAGAGCTCAATTCACTTTTTTGTTTGTTTTTAAAAACATCTATATAGTTGTTATAACTTTGTATTACTGTTTAAGTTAGTATATCATGTTAAGCTAAAGCTTCAAATAAGTTTGTTTATTTATTTTTTTCATTTCAGTTAACATTTATTTAATTTCAAGTAACAAAGATTTTTAAAAATGATTTCAGTGAACTATTATAACCCTGATACTTTATTGAATATGTGTTAAATACTGCTCTTTCCTCCTGACTATGAATTAAATGGGAATGAAATTAAATACAGTTTATTGTGTACGCAAAAACGAATGTATAATGCGTGACTTTTAATTATAAACCAGCTGGAAATACACCGGGACTCTTATTCTGAAATCTCTCCTTACTATTGCAGTTGCAGGAGCTCATTCAAGTTCAGATGAGGAGATAAATATGCATTGTTACAACCGTCTAAAACACATTACTATATAAACATCGTAAAGTAAACATTGTCAGTATTCTTCAGCATTAGTTCATAAACAATTGCCTGGCATAAATGTGCGCTATTCATTGATTGTGAGCCACTCTGGAGCGCTGGATTGGGGATGCGCGAGTGAGCCTGTAGAAGTGCAACAGCGCCGTGTTCTCCAGCGGTTGGATCAGCACGTCCAAATCAAATGTGCGCATCTTTTACACACGACATCAGTTCTCTTCCCTAATCGTCCCTGCCTAACATTTTCGTCTCGTTTTTATTTGTTGACGAAAATGACAGTTGATTTTCGTTATAGTTTTTGTCATCCATCACTAGTTTTTTTTAGTTATCGTCTCGTTTTCATCCGTGAAAAAAGGTTGTTGGCGAAAATTATGACAAATTATTCGTCAACGAAATTAACACTGGGCAGACCAGGGCCTCACCAAGTGTCGGGAGCGAGCCAAGTTGGCAGTTTGTGGC
Source organism: Romanogobio albipinnatus (assembly GCA_023566225.1). NCBI lineage: Eukaryota > Metazoa > Chordata > Actinopteri > Cypriniformes > Gobionidae > Romanogobio > Romanogobio albipinnatus. The sequence continues at coordinate 54,554,678 of CM042248.1, forward strand.
CAGACATCGGAGTACAGATCACAAATAAGGTGAAATTATGTGACTTTTGCAGAGAGCACAAACCTACACAAAGACGTGAACCACTGGTAACCACTCCCGTGCCCAGTGGCCCATGGCAAAGGATTGCTGTTGACCTGTTTGAGTTAGAGGGTAGGACTTTTCTTGTCGCTGTCGATTACTTCTCTAGGGACATTGAGATTGCTTCCCTCACCACTATTACCAGCAAGCAGGATATTAACAAGCTCAAACACATTTTTGTGAGATGTGGCATCCCGCTAGAACTGATCAGTGACAACGGGACACAGTTCACATCAGCAGAGTTCCGAGATCTCAAACAGAGGTATGGTTTCACTCACATTACCTCCAGCCCACATTATCCACAGCTACAGAAAGGGCTGTTCAGACTGCCAAGTACATCCTCAAACAGCCGGACCCCTGCATAGCCCTTATAAGTTATCGCTCTACACCAATCGCAGCAACAGGTGAAAGTCCAGCACAGCTCATGACTGGTAGAAACATTCGTACTACTGTTCCGGTCCTAGAAAAGACATTGCTGCCACGTCCATTCAACCCAGATCAAGTCTACATGAAGGACGCAACAGCAAAAAGTTCATACAGATTCTACTACAACCGCAGGCGTTCAGCACGCGCACTCCCTGAACTTCACCCGGGTCAAACTGTTGGAGTGAAACTTAATGGGGAGAAGGGATGGACAACACCTGCCAGGGTCATCAGTAAGTCCAAGGAGCCAAGATCCTACCTGGTGGAGATGGCAAATGGGAATGTGACCCGTCGGAACAGGCATCACCTCCAGACTGTTCCAGAGACCGAACCTCCGGCGGAACAGCAATGTGCTCAGCCTATGGCCTCTCAGCAGGACAGCGGTTCCCCACCAACAGAGGTGACCGCGCCGCCAGAATCACCCATGAGCCAGTTACCAGCAGGACCTTCCTCAGGGTCTCCCCTTCCACCATCTACTCCGGTGAGAAGAACTTCCAGGGGCCGTGAGATAAAGGTGCCTCTTAGGTTACGGGACTGATGATGTTCAAAAGGGAAGAATAACCCCTTTCAGGATTGAGGGCAGTCTACCCCTGTGACGTCCTGCACCGCTCTGAGACTCTTTAATGTGCTGAAACGCTCTGTGCTATAGTCCAATAAAAGCGTCCAATAAAAGCTCTCTTTAATGAAAACTACAACCCGTGTTCTGCTTCTTATCATGGCAATAACCATAAACATCATTCTCGCCAAAGGCAATTCTGAAGAAGAAGAAGAAGAACTGCATTTTTACTGACAAAATTGCACAATGCAAATAACATGTCTGGTTTAAAACATTGTGAACATTTTACAGGGTAAGTTGTTACAAACGCCTTGAGCGGTTGGAGGCTCCAATCGACAGAGGAAACAGTTGTCAAGGTTAACAGTGCTTTTATTATGGTGCACAGTGACAGTCACTCCGAACTGGTGGGATGAAAACAAAACAAAAAATCAAAACTCAGATGCAACAGAATATGAACTGAACAAAAAATAAGGTCAAAACAATCTATATCAATAAAACATAACCTGACCTGTATGTGCAAATGTACTACATAAGCAGCACTTTCTCAGAGACTCTCTCACAGTCTCTCAGAGACTCAGACTGTCCATGGTCTGCCTAGACCTCCCCTCACCTCCTATCTCTGAACTATCCAACTAACTTTCTGAAGCTGAAAATTGTATAGGCCTGACTCCTGCTACTCTGAAACATACCACATGAAAGGTAACACGGTTCACATACATCACAGGAATACATAATGAAAAAACAAATAACGCTGGGATCGAACCAGCAACCTTCTGCATATCAGTTCCATGGTTTAACCCACTGGACCACCATCTCACAAATAAATAACTTGAGAAACCTTTCTCCCTTACAGCTATATAAATGGACTCTCCGGTGACGAAGATGGTGGACACAAAGACCTATAAACAGACCGACTGTCTAATTGAACAGGTTTGCAAATGACTCTTCAAATGTGGTGAGCATAATCTGTATCTCTCTTACACTGTATTCAATAAACTATGTAAATCAAATACTTGTGGTGGTGATTTATTTCTGTATATGAGAAAAGACAATTCTATCATGTTATCATAATCACTCGTGTTATGGTTACTAATTCTCATAACTCAGGTAAAACTACATACAGGACATCATACAAGTTTACAACACAGTGACATTGAATGTTACCCAGGTCCATGCATACATAAATATATGTCGGCTAACAGACTGTAATACATGACGCCGGTGTGTATGCGTAACGTGTATGTGTGTGTGTAGTCCATGCATTGTCACAGGCTTACCCTGTGACATAAGTCATCAAGTTTTTAGTGGGGTGGAGTTACGCAGTTGGTATGTGAGTGTGTGTGTGTGTGTCGCCTTAAATCCCTGAATCACACAATCTCACACACACACACTCGGGTCTCACTGATGGCCTCTGTGTCTCTCCAGTGGGTCTTCACGCTGCTGATGGCCCTGATCGTCTTTCAGGGTGTGTGTGTGGTGTTTTACCACACAACTGACACGTACTCGTCCGGGTGAGCGCTTTATCTCAATATTTTATTATAATCCAATAATCGCTATTTAAATTAATTCAAATTGTTTAGTAAATTTCATTAGTTTAGATGGAAAGGTCGTTATCATTTTTTATCTGAATAGAAATGTTTTAGATGTGTTATGCAGGAGAGTAAAGTTGTCCAGGACCGGGGCGGTGCTGAATCGCAGATAAAGTTTGGGGTTCACACTCTAGTGCTCTTCAAATGAACAGTTGAAAATGAAAATAGGACTTCTACACGAGTCTGACAATGAAGTCGAGTCAAATGTATTCACAATACACATCGTTTCAAAGCAGCTTTTGAGAAAATGCACGTGTCTACATTACAATTTAGAGTGATCTGTTACGCTCTCAGAAAAAAAGGTACAGTCGAGGTTCATTCGGGAACAAAATGTATAACTGTACCTTTTAAAAAGGTACACAATTGGTCCGTAGGGTACATTGTTTTCCTTTACTTTATAGCAGGGGTCGGCAAGATCGGTCCTAGAGAGCCGCTGTCCTGCAGAGTTTGACCCTGATAGACATCTATAGAAGCTCTTATTGAGAATGAACAGAGGTTTAGATGCTTTATTGAACATGTTCGGTCGCCATTATGGAGATCAGTGTTTCCTTTAGTTGGCCAGTTTGACTCTTGCCTTTTTATGTGACTTTGTGGTTTTTGTTACACATGTGTGGTAACACAACACATAATCTGTTCAAATCAAAATAACTCGTAGACAAAAATTATCATGAAGAAAAAATGTTTGACTAAACTGAAAATATTAATAAATAATATTCACCAACAATACTTTCTTGCCACAGATCAGACATTCTGAGTTTTGATTTTTAAATACATTCTAGGGGGGAAGAAGTTTAGACGCACACAGATATCAAGAATCAGCATATGAATCTCAACAATGGTGACATACTTAATGCTGCAATGCATGCTGGGAGCCATGAGTTTTATTCTGTGGTGGTTTAGGAGGGTTGGAGATAGACTCTGCAGGACATCAGCTCTCTAGGACCGAACTTGCCGACCCCTGAGTTTTTTTTTGAGAGTGTATACAAATTACGCAGTTAGCTAACAATGTATTGTTATGTAAAGACAGAAAAAGTTAGCTAATTTAAGTCATTATTACAAATTGCAAATTACAAAATATAGAAATTGAATGGAAAAAGTCTTTATTACTCAAAAGAAATCCTGTAGGCTCTCTGCTAAACACAAAACAGTCCCTGAAGCATCCAGTCTCTCTCTGTCTGTCCCAGGGGCCATACAGCCATAAAACCAGTTTAGCTGGCCAGCCAGGTACATTTCAGGGTGGGTCTCAGTCAGCTCCATAGTTAAACTGATTGGTAAAAGACTGTAAAAATGCTATTGTGACAAACAGTTCATTTTTTAAGAGAAACTTAAAACAACCCAATCGCTGGGTGACTAACCCAGCGATTGGGATGTTTTAAGCAAACAAAATGTTCACTTGCTGCCTAAAATATCCCACCCACTAACAGGAGATGAAGAGATCATCAGTGTTATTCACTTCACCTGTCATAATGTTATGCCTGATCTGTGTATACCCCCATTATTGCAAGATCTATATAAAGCAAATTACCCTTAATTAATTACATTACATTTAATTACCCTTAATTACATTTTCCATTTCCATTTCCAACTTGGGTTGTTTAGCATTTTTTAGATTAGAGTGTAAGGATTTGAGCGAGTTTGACAAGGGCCAGATTGTGACGGCTAGACGACTGGGTCAGAGCATCTCCAGAACTGCAGCTCTTGTGGGGTGTTCCCGGTCTGCAGTGGTCATAATGTTATGCCTGATCGGTACTTGATCCCCAGGTACCTGATGCCCTCTTACGGCCACTTAAAGCCACTCTGTTTTATCACAAGTCTCAGAAATTTGATCTCCAATATTCAGCGCCTCAGGTTTGTCTATATAACCCAAATAGTGTCCAAACTCATTCATTTTTTGACTTGGGGTATTGTCGATTGAGGGTTTGATACGTAAAGAACATCAGCGTATAGCAAGATTTTAATGCTACTCTCCTATTATCACAATGCCTTTTATAACAGAACTTTCTGTTATGAGCTTGGCAAGAGGCTCTATGCTTATGGCAGATAACAATGAGGACAGTGCACAGCCCTGTCTGCTACCTCGCTCCGGTACGAAAACCCCTGATTTATATCCATTAACTCTAGTTGAAGCTTGTGGGTTAGAGCAGTGGTTCTCAAACCTGTCCTGGGAACCCTCGGACGCTTCACCTTTTGTACGTCTCCCTCATCAGACACAATTCAAAGTCTTGCAGGCTCTACTCATGAGCTGATCTTGAATCGGGTTTGTTAGGTGAGGGAGACATACAAAACGTGCAGTGGTGAGATACGTAATCCGCTTAGTTTGGCAGGGTAAATGGCCATTTGTAGATCTGTTTTTTCACTTCTGTGAACGCCGATCTGGCTTTTGCGACACTTGCTGTTGTCCGTTAACTGTAATACATTTACATTTACATTTATGCATTTAGCAGACACTTTTATCCAAAGCGACTTACAACTTGGGGGTACATGAAGCGATAGGTCATGAAGAGTCGAGAAGCGCAATAAGAGCCTGAGATCCTGAGAGCGTGTACATTGCTCAGTGTAGCACAGGCTAGAGTAGAGAGGGAAGAAGAAAGAGAAAGAAGAAAGAGGAATTTTTTTTTTTATGAGGTTAAGTGTAATGGTGGTTAAGTGTAATGGTGGTTAAGTGTAATGGTGGTTAAGTGTAATGGTGGTTAAGTGTAATGGTGGTTAAGTGTAATGGTGGTTAAGTGTAATGGTGGTTAAGTGTAATGGTGGTTAAGTGTAATGGTGGTTAAGTGTAATGGTGGTTAAGTGTAATGGTGGTTAAGTGTAATGGTGCCAGCTGTCACACTTTCTTTTTTAATTCTATTTATTAATGCATGCGAACAGTAGCTAGGTTTCCATCCAAGGATTTTCTTGTGAAAAAAGGTTTAGCGCATCAAAATGTTTAGCGATATATCTGATGGAAATGCCAATTATCGATAATTTTTTGCAAATGTCGACACAATCTTTTCCCGTTTAACTTTAGCCTATAAATTCTGTATGAAATGTCGTTGTGAAAAACTAGTTTGGAAACACTTTTTGTCACAATGAAAATAGTCTTTATTTAGTACAAAAAACATGATACTTTTTAATAATATATAATAAAGTTTTGTTTCAAAATGGATATGGAAAATATAGCGCCTTGAAAATCTCTAATAAATAAAATTGCGGCGTCTGTCAAACGACGGAAGGCTGTTTGAGTTTCTAATACTGACATAAATAAAGGTAAAATACACAATGTGTTACGTATGTATCTAAATAAATCAAATTAAAGCCATAAAATCGTGATTTCATGGGCAGGATCTGGCTACTTGACAAATGAAAATCACACTTGTTAATGAAATAATTTTATAAATACAATTTCAAACCACGACTGTCTTGACTGCATGTTCAAGGCTTACATTAAAGATTGAACCTACATTAAAGTTGGATGCTTATTCACAGATTCAAATTTCCCGGATCAGTAACTTGTGAGCTAAACGCTGTTACTACACAAATAACACCTCTTTACAATCGTAGTCACATAGACAAGTAGCTACAACTTGATTTTCCTCAAAACAAGCTGTGGACAAAATACTGTATACACTGATCCCTAAGATCAGTAATTAGATCAGTAATTTAGTTTATATGGTTAATTTAGTTTAATAATTAGATTTATTTGGATATTTAGTTGAAAAATTTACTTCAATTACTTTAATTACTTCACTGTAACACACTGTAGTAGTGTCACCAAATTCAGTTCACTGAAGTGCTGTCCTGATAGCTATTGTTTTGGGGAAAATGTGTTTTTGAATAGTTTATAATTTTTGTATTATGAAAAATATTCAATCATAAGTTGAGCTGACTTAAAATAATAAGGAAACTTATCGCATTCAACTTTTTAAGTTGACTCAACTAATCCACTCCAGGTAAAATCAACTTAAATATTTTTGTTGAGTAGCAGGTAATCTTTCGAACTTGAATCTTCTTGTCAAGACAACCAAAGATTGTTTTAGCAAATTCAAGCAGCTACAATCCTTATTTTTTCCATCTCCATGTTTTATTTTCAAAGTTAAGTACACGACATTGAACATCATTTTCTCATTTGTATAAATCTTTGTTGAAATAACTCAATTTCTAAAGTTTTGGACAGATGCTTGTCCTTTTGTTAGCAAATGTAAAAATAGCTTGAACCAAGATTATTTGGGATGAGATATTATTGATTGATATTATCTTGAGTGAACTAAACAAGAATGCTCTAAACATGTTGCTAATAAAATGTTTTGTCACCTTGCTTAGATTCTCAAGTATTTGTCCAAAACTTGTCCAAATGTTGTCCCAACTATCCAAATTGAGTTATCTGTGCAAACATTTTTACATTCAGCAATGTTGTGCCAGTTCCTAGCATGCATTGTAGCTTGAAAAATGTCAAATTATTTCAGCGGTAATTATTTAAAAGAAAATTTAAAAGAAAAACTCTTGATTTACGCTGTTGCCGTTGTTGTTACTGTTATTTAGCAGTCATATGTTTCAGAGTTCATATTTTTACTGAATTACAATTGTTGCTCATCGCCATGTTTGAGATTTGTGTTGAGGTGTTGAGCTGTTTGTTCTTCTCATTGTAACTTTCGCAACTTATTTGCCCGGGTGAAATGGGTAAACTGTGTGCCTCTAGATCCCTTTCAGCCGGTCACGTTCAACATTATGTCGATGTCACAACGTATTGGGATCACTTCTGGGAGCCCTATCAGCTTTGAGTGTATACCGAATGGGCCAATGGTCGTTGGCGTGCGAGATTTGCATCTCGCGCCCCGCAGCGCGGGTATATATACAGAAGCGGTTCGGTGGGGCGTTCCTAACAGTGAGTGCAAAACACAGGCTGCACTATTTCCTGTGTTTTTGCCGCGGCCATTTCCCTGTGTGCTTCAGCAAGTTAAAAGAGTTTTTTCCCCTAAAAGAGTACCCGTGCATTTCTGGGTACAGACGTTCCCTGTCCGAATGTTGCGCAAAGTCAGGGAGGGCGAGGAGCAGGTCTCATTAGTTGCGCCCTATTGGATGCTGAGGTTCTAGGTAATCTGCCACAAACAGTGGTAGACGCCATCACTGCGGCTAGAGCCCCCTCTATAAGAGACACCTCCGTGCTTTTAAGTGGAACTTGTTCGTTGAATGGTGCTCTTCTCGGCGAGAAGACCCCCGATGCTTTCCTTCCTCCAAGATGTGTTGGAGCGAAGGCTGTCTGCAGAAAGCACCCTTTGAACCATTGCAGTCTGCAGAGTTGAAAATCTTGTATTGGAAGACAGTGCTCCTGACTGCATTCGCTTCCGTTTAGAGGGTAGGGGACCTGCAAGCATTTTCGGTCAACAAATCGTGCCTAGAGTTCGGATAGGTGCCCAAGGTTCCCACCACTCCCTTCCGGGACCAGGTGGTGAACCTCCAAGCGCTGCCCTTAGAGGAGGCAGACCCAGTCCCGTCTGCGCTCTGCGGTTATACGTGGACAGAGCGCTAAGCTTCAGGACCTCAGAACAGCTTTTTATCTGTTACTGAGGCCAGCAGAAGGGAAAGGCTGTCTCCAAGCAAAGAATGGCCCACTGGACAATGGATACCATCGCCTTGGTGTACCATACCCAAGAATCGTACTAATACCCAGAACGGGCCAAAGATTTGTCAAATTTGCAACTAATCGAATTAGTTGAGCCTTGCCCGCTCGGATTGAGAGCCCACTCCATGAGGAGTGTTGCCTCTTCCTGGGCGCTGGCACATGGCTCCTTGCTGACAGATATATGTAGAGCTGCGGGCCCGTTCGCCTCCGTGTAGAGCCTGTTTCTTCCCTTGTACTCGCTTGAAGTGCGTAGGCTATATCTAACAGAAATCAGTTTTGCGCTGTATTTGGACTTAATAAAATGGCGCTACAGAACGATAAAGACGATACAGAATGATACAAGACTAGTGAAGCCGCTTTTCCATCGGGCCAAACTGTTCTCTTTGTTTATTAACCGTTCTATTCCGTGCTGATCCGAGCCGGCCGGTACGGATATGGTTTCGTTATCTACTGTGTTGCTGCGATAATGTTCATACGTTATACGTCAAGTCAGTCGTTGCCTTGGTAACGCAAGAGTTTACAGACGATATGTATTGTAAATATCGACTGCGTTATGAAGGATGACCAGATATATATTTTTAAACTATTATTAATATGTGTTAAAATCACTCAAATAGTGCGTTTAGCAAGCTACAGAGAAACTGGCAGCCAGGCGACATGCAAGTGATCGATCCCGAGTGGCAACATGCACACATTCACACAAAATTCATACAAAATTAATATTCAAAGGTTATTAAGCGAATTATTAATATTCGGTTGAAGCGAAATAGACGCGCGTTTAATGCGCTCCAGGAGAAATATGTCATAAAACACCACTCTGCCTCTTTTCAGTTTCATTAAAAATATATATTAAACATTAATAGCCACACACATGTGGTCCAGGCAACTCCTACATTATCTTCACTGCATGTGTATTTAAATATCCTTAAAAAATAAAGTTATGAAACTTCTCTTTGCCCTCAGTCAAAACGATTTGGCAGACAACAAATTATGATTCATGAGAGCAAAGATGGGCCGTTAGATCCACACAAAACGAACCACCACAGAGACACCAGAGCCAGCGGCTGAAGGACTGGCCGAGGAAAGGCTCTCGCCGGGGTTAATGAGCGCTGAGCGCCCTGATCCACTGGAGCTCACAACTTCACAAACGCAAGAATATTTAAAAAATAGGCGCTCTCTTTATAAATAAACCACAGATTTGAGATCTAAACAACTACATTCTCACCTGAAAAAGTCTTAAAACCTCATTTTGTGACACAGTAGTATTTTTAAATTATGCCATTTTTTCCATCACGTCACTTTACCACAAATTGAAACCAAAGTTAAATTTTTTCAGCTCGGGCGTCAGACGCGAATTCGCTTCAAACGCTTGAATGCACAAAAAGGACCACTTGCATGTAACGCGCGTATCGCGCAAGACGCTCAATTCACGTCCAATTCGCGTCATTTGCTCGAACTGGATGCGCGAATGAGGTGGAATCGCATCCATCGCGCCGCAGGACCTACAGACGTGCGTCAACGCGCATTTCCATTGACTTAACATTGAAATCACTCGCTCCTGATGCTCTATTCACGTTTGGTGTGAACGTAGCATAAGGGGTAGAAATGGGATTGGGCCTAAGTGCGCTTTTTTTGAGGGGCTTACACAGGGCGCTGGAAGTGGCAACAGCCGTGGCGTTTTCCATAGGGGTCAACGTACTGAAAGGTCAACGTACTGAAAGGGAACATCTCGGTTACATACACTCTAAAAATAAAAAGGTTCTATATGGCACCAAAAATGGTTCTTGGCTCATAATCATAGGGGAACCTTTTTTTGTGCTATATAGCACCAATTTTGGTGCTTCAGTGGTTCTTCAGGCGGTTCTTCAGAGGTTCTTCACCGGTTCTTTGACTAAGGTGCTCATTCCCTGAAGGAAGGAATGGAGATGTTACGTCCCGTCGCCATGGTTGCTGTACCATTGCTGGACGGCCTCAGTGAAAAACAAATGAGCGCTGCATTGGCCCGTTCTGTATCCACTCGAAGTGATCCCAATTCGTCGGTGACGTCTCCATTCCCTCCTTCAGGGAACGAGGGTTACATATGTAACCGAGGCGTTTTAAGAGGAAAATTATGTTCAATGTCGTGTACCAGGGCCGGCCCTGACCAATTTGCTGCCCTAGGCAAGATTTGACTTGGTGCCCTTGTATGAAGGTTTAGCACTACATGTTTTCAGTCTCAGTTGCGGAAACACTGGTACTGTTTTATTTTTTTAATGCATTGATGTTTTTTTTAATTTTTATTGTTTTATATGATGTCCAGTCCATTCTACCCCGTCATTATGTTCATGATATCATTATTATTATTATTTAATTTTTTTAAAAGGCTGATGATAGTTAAACTATACAAAAATAGCACCTCCGCCACATTACAGCCTAAACACAAATAACAAAAGTGCATCTGCATTCATGCACAAACTATTGAGAACTAGCAAAAGTGTTTGTTTTCCAGTAGATGCAGCAAACTTCCACTAATATGCACATTCATGTTTTCACCATGAATTAAACTGAGAAATGTAGATATTTAATGTGAAATTTACATAAAATGTTGCTATTTTAAATAAACCTGTATATAAATATCATTACTAATTTCGGCAAATACATTTTAAAATGTCCTTATGTGCCCTTAAAACTGCACAACTGTAGAGTAAACACATTAGGCTATTAAAAAACTGATATTACATGCGTTTAAAAAAACAGATATGATTATTTTTGACAAAATCCACTGGAGAACCCAGAACAGCTGCTGGCATATAGTTTAAGGTCAAACTGGAATTAATTAGCGGACATTAGTATTTTACTACTATGCAAATAAATCAACTGTTCATTCATTACAGCACTTTACCTCTGTCTTTACACTGCAAAAAATGCTCTTCTTATTAAGTCATTTTTTCTTGTGTCCAGTCCAAACATCAAAAAATTCTTAAATCAAGATGTATTTACTAGTAAAATTACATTAGATAATTTTTTCCTTGTTTTCTGGGGGAAAAAATCTAAATGAAGTGAGTTTTAGCTTAAAACTAGCACAATTATCTGCCAAATGGGGTGAGAAAAATGATCTTATTTCTGTTTGGGACAGAAACAAGAGACAAGATTTCAATCAGAAACAAGATTATTTTTCTCACCCCATTGGCAGATCATTGAGCTTGATTTAAGCATAATTTGACTTATCTAGTAAATGCATCTTGGTTTAAGAATTTGTAGATATTTAGACTAGAAACAAGACAGAAACACTAAATAAGAAGAGCATTTGTGCAGTGTTTCCCTTCTCTTGCCTGCATCAGATGCTTCTGTTTGTTATGACACTATAATTCGTCCATCCGTCATAAATGATCAGGCAACTTTCCCCGAGTCTACACCTGGAGCGAGCGGCCAAGCGCCCTAACAAATGAGAGCAATCCTGTCTATATCAGATGCGTATTAGAGAGGCGGCGCGACACAACAAATTCCCAACGCTAAACTGATCACGCGTTATATTTCTGACGCACTTCAAGCTCGGCGGGGAGATCGACGAGGCGGACCGGGAAGATGCGAGGACTTAGTTAAGTTTTTTGCGCTTTATTTGGTAATATTTCAAATTAATATGAATAAAATAGTATCAGTAATACATTTTGGTGCCCCTATGGATGAGTGGCGCCCCTAGTGTTTGCCTATTCCGCCTATGCCACGGGCCGGCCCTGTCGTGTACTTAACTTTGAAAATAAAACATGATGAAAAAATTGACAAGAAGTTTTAAATTCAACAGATTACCTGCTACTCATTAGATGAACAAAACTATTTAAGTTGATTTTACTTGGAGTGGATTAGATGAGTTAAATGCGATGAGTTGCCTTATTTAGATTTTTTTAAGTTAGCTCAACTTTATATTTTTTGTACAGTCATTTTTTTAAATGACGTGGTATTATAGTCTTCCTGGTAGAACTTGTGCTGGCGCTGTCATTTCTGAGCACTAATATATCAAATATCACATTTTTTTGTTCGGATGGAATGAAGTCTGTTTGCATGAAATGGAATTTGCACTTGCAGCAAAACGGCTTCTGGAATGAGGATGACATGCATGTAAGAAGCGTACAGAGATATTCACCAGCGGCTGTTTTCAGTGCACTGATGTTTTTGAGCATTGTGTTCAACATCAGTAATAGTCTTGCTTTAATAGACATAATCCTGAATCAACATTCATATCGAGCATCATCTCATTTCATAGAAGATTTAGGGTTTTAATAGTTTTCATTGGCATGTTCTTTCCGTTCAGTGCATCCTGTTCTTTAAAGGGATAGTTCACCTAAAAATGAAAATTCTGTCATCATTTACTCACCCTCGAGATGTTCCAAGCCTGTATGAGTGTCTTTATTCTGCTGAACACAAAAGAAGATATTTAGAAGAATGTTTGTAACAAAGCAGATAGAGCAACTATTGACTACCATAGTAGGAAAAAAATACTATGGTAGTCAATGGTTGCTCTATCCGCTTTGTTACAAACATTCTTCACTCTATTTTCTTTTGTGTTCAGCAGAACAAATACACTCATACACTCATACAGGCTTGCACAAAAGACCCAAATAGAAACAAAAGTGGTCTGATGTCATAGGAAATCCTGTAAAGCCTGATTCTCTGAAACATCAAGACCCCTCACTAACCCGCCTACAGTCCATTAAAGGGAAGCGGGTTCTTTGTTGAACGAGAACAATGAAGAAATGAAGTAGATTGTGCACTGATTGATCATTTTATGGGTTCAAGAGCAGCGAAAAAATACTTTTGCTCTTTTTCTTTCAGAGATGTGATAAATAAGACACTTCATCTGCTGCGCTGCGTGAAACTCAGACACAAGTTTTCCATTATCAAACCGGCCGAAAGGTGTGTGAAAATGAAGATAACCAACATTACTTCTATTTCAAAGAACTGACCGTTTAATGAAAGGTCTTTGTTTCCCTCTCAGTATAGAACTCAAGAGTTTCACGCAGGAGCTGACGGATTTATTGAGCTGCCCGAGCAAATCCAACGAAACCGAGCGGGAGCTAAACAGGTTTGTGCCTTTAATGTCAACATTCACGCTTGAGTGATTGACAGGGGATTGACATGCAATGCATTCAAGGTTTACATTCTCTGAGGGTAGTACTGATGATCTTCGTGCCACAATCTGTAATTTGAGTTACAGGAATAACTTTTATTTTCAGTTGCACATTCCTTTAGTGTCTTTATCTCTCCATCTTTGTACACTCCAAAAAAAAAAAAAACGGTAAGCCTTTTTTTACTAACGACAATAGTTATTTTTTTAAATAACAGTTATTTGTGCGGCTTATTTGTAGGAGTTTCCCTTTCAGGGTCCTTTCACACTTGCCTTGTTTGGTCCAGATTTTTTGTACAGCACATTTCATACACACTGGCAATTCAAAGTGCTTTACACAGAAATGAAGTTAAAATATTCGCAAGTGAATAAAATAAAATATATATAGTATATCAGTTATAATAGGAATTAAAAAATAAACAATCTGGGGTGGAAGAAAATGGAGAGTCAGGTTTACTTTAAAATATTTGTCAGGAAACTGTGCGTTTAGACACAGACAAATGTCTAGATGTTTTACACGTCAGAGCAGATCTAAACGGGTAAGTAAAAAAATAAACAGGGAAAAGTTGGTCCGACGAAAAGAGGTAGTCTCGGTCCGGATCAAGCTGAACAAAGGTTTGGTTAGTTTCTAGCTTTATGGTTCGGACTTTCAGAGCATTTACAGGAAGTTCTTGTTTATGTTTAAATTAGTGGTGGGCATAGATTCATTTTTTTTAATCTATATTAAAATAGCTCATCTGAATTCTGCCGAAGGCATTCAGAATATGTGTGCTCGTAAGTGATTGTTTGTCTTTTTGTAGTTTGAATAATAAATAACTTCTGTCCCTTTCAGACCTGTCGCACGCATATCCAAACACTGTTCCTGTGAGCTGCTTACGACTGTGTTTACGTTAAAACTCACGAGATGGGCATTGAGACATTTGTTGAGTGTATTTGACCATTAATAAGCTGGAAAAAGGAGCTCATGTTTGCACTTCTATGTCAGAGGCGGCTTTATTACGGTATGTGTGTGTGCGCTTCAGATGCGAGCGCGAAATCTGCGGGAATTAGTAGAATTAACGTTATAAGCAACCCCGTGTGAAATTCAGACCGGTCACACCAATACTAACAAAAGTCCAGCAGAACACGCGTTCACCATGTTCAGAGGATTAACCGGACTGAATGAGAGGAGGCGGTGCGGGTCACTCGCTGTCGAGAGGAGAGGAGAGCGCAGCTGATATCCATACTGTAGAAAATGAGCATCGTTTCAGATATTTCAGTATCGATACATAGCGAAATATGGATATTTTTGACAACACTAGTAGGCATACACACAGGTTGGAAGACTTGTTCTCTCGCCCCCTACAGTGCAATTCGGCTAGGTGTACATCCGCGCTAAAATATCAAGGTGAAAGTCATCATAGCTTGCGTAGTATAGACCCAGCTCCCAACCCAACTTTGAGAATAGATTAACGTGATATTTTTTTTTATCGCCCGATAAGAGTCTCGTGTTAACGGCCTACCACTAGTTTAAATATTATAATGTTATTTGAAAATTTCATCTCGGCTATATTGATTATGAAAAGTGAACAGATGCGCAGAAGGTCAGAAATGATTGTGACCACTTCATGAAGTTTTGTTTTGTAGAAAGCCTTTCTTTAACGTGAATTTCGTTTTGTATAAATTGCATCTTAATTTTAATCAGTGTTTCATCAGCCAATTGTCTGGATTTAATAAATAAGAAGCAAATATAGCAGACAATAATTGTGACATGGAGGCGCCGGCGCGATCACGATTGCTCTTGAACACGTCTCATAAATAAACCCAAACTCAGCAGATATGAGAAATATGTGTATAGAAAGCTTGAAATGTCTACTTTTTAAACAAAATAATTCCAAACGAAAAGAAACATACGATATGCATCTGTTCATTCATTCTCGTCAAAGACGCTGTCAAACTGATCAATGTCAAGATGCCGCCCACATAGATGATGACGACAGGACGCAGGTACGTCATGTAAAGTTCTTTAGTGCGCTCGCATGATGGCAATGTGAAACCAAACCAAAACTAACCGAATGGATAAAATGTATTAAAACATTAACTTTGGTTCGGACCTTAAGGTGTGAAAATGCCCTTAGACGCAAAATTTATGGGAGTATTTAAAGCTACACTGTGCGATATTTTCCCCCATCTAGCGGTGAAAAGGTATATGACCATCCAGTAAATATTAGTTTCTGTTCCTCCCAATTCCGATTTCGTTTGAACTCCTACGGTGGGCGATTTAGTCCAAGATTAACATGGCTTCCAGTTCGACCTCGTCCATTAGTGTTCCTTCAAGTGATGAGGTTACTTTAGAAAACTATTATAATTTGCAGTTATTTAATTTGTCAGTTAACATGTAGGTTATGGCATCTATGTAAAATGAATGTAAAATGAATAATAGTTTTACGTTTTCATAATTTATTTACCATTTCATTGCTAACATCAGCTATCAGGTTCCCAGACGAATGCAAGCTAATCTTAGTGAAGTAACTTTTATCAGCGCTATCGTTATTCTGTATATTGTACGACATCACTAGCGTAAGGCAAAGTTTACATTGTAGGCTATATCGACACGGTGCCATCGAGTGTTAAAACGCGAAAGGCGAAGCTTGAATTTACGGGTATGTCCCTCTTTGGCTAATGTACTTTCAAGATGGAGGGGCAACATGGCGACCCCCATTCGAACCCCTTACCCGTATGTATTTTCAATGGCATATTACGAGAATACTTTATTACTTGAAATAAGTAAATATACATTAATGAGCACATATATTTTTGAAAGAACTAAGTGTTTTTAGCTAAGAATAAACTAAAAAAGTTACACAGTGTAGCTTTAAATGAATCACGTAAGGTTTGCGCTCGTCAATTTACTGGTGTTTGCGGCCAACAAAAGCACGTCTTAAACCAGACTCTAACTGGTAGATGGCATTGGTCATTATGGAAATTATCCTATTTATCCTATTTCCGTCCTTCGGATGAGACGTTAAACTGAGGTCCTGACTCTCTGTGGTCATTAAAAATCCCAGGATGCTCATCAATAAAGAGTAGGGGTGTAACCCCGGCATTCTGGCCAAATTTGCCCATTGGCCCCTGTCCATCATGGCCTCCTAATCATCCCCATATATATACGATTGGCATCATCCCTCAGTCTCCTCTCCACCAATCAGCTGGTGTGTGTGGTGGGCGTACTGGCGCAAAATGGCTGCCGCTGCATCATCAGGTGATGCTGCACATTGGTGGTGGTTGAACTATCTGCGCTTTTTCCGGAATTGCACTCTCACGCTAATTTGCCCTGTTTAGTAAATCTGGCCACTGGTATTTTAGGGAACAGAGTCTGATACTGTGTAGAAGAATTTCTCAGGAATTCCCAAATATGGTTTTGTTGTAATCAGAGCCGGTCCTGACGTCTCTGGGGCCCTAAGCAAAATTCTCCTTGGGGCACTCCTACCTGACCCATGAGCCATGCCACATATTCACAACCCCTCATTTAGTTACACTTGAAGAGGATTGGGCTCTCTATTCTCCATTCGTCAGACGTCGAACGTCATTGTTTCTTAATCACAGTGTTTAAAGAGACAAGCTTTTAAAAAAGCTCTGTCAAGCTGTCACAGATAGAGCTGTTCTTAATGTGAATCGTTAAACTCCTCTTTCTCTCTCTCTCTCTCTCTCTCTCTCTCTCTCTCTCTCTCTTTGTGTTTATGACAGAATGAGACTGCAGTTTTGTTGTAATGCCTCAGGATCATTCATTCTCACCAAACGCAACACACCTGTCAATCAAGCCATTATGTATGAAACAAGCACAAGGACATACAAAATCAACGCTGACCTTCACAGTATGCTGCCCGAGGTGTGTGTGTGTGCGTGCATTGGGTTTTTTTCCATATTAGTAGAGTGAAGGTGAAGTAACAAGCTGGAATGTGTACATGGCCTTTGTGAACAGAGAAAAGTCATCCATGGGGTAAAATAGGATTAAAGCGAAAAGATTGTCAATGTGCTTCCACACGTGTGTCATTCAGACACAATTTCGTTGACAAATCATTTTCGTCAATGACCTTTTTTCACTGACGAAAACGAGACGATAACTAAATAAAAACTAGTGTTGGATGACAAAAACTATGACGAAAACTTACTGTAATTTTCATCAACAAATAAAAATGAGACTAAAATGTTAGTGAGGGTCGATTAGGCAAATTTTGATTTAGTTTTAGTCGTAGTCTTTTGACTAAAATGCCGTTTAGTTTTAGTCATATTTTAGTCGCCTGAATTGTTTTTAGTTTTAGTCGACTAAACATAAGATTTTAAATCTACAGTAGATTTATTCTCCTAAAATCTAATGAGTTTAGTTCAATTGTAACACATTAAGCATTTAAGCATCACATAACCGACTGACACTTGAACTGACATTTTGACATCATTTTGTTTTTGACATTAAAAATACACGAAAGAGCTCAATTCACTTGTGTGTCTGTTTTTAAAAACATCTATATAGTTTTTATAACTTTGTATTTCTGTTTTAGTCAGTAGGCCATATCAGGTTAAGCTAAGTTTGTTTTTTTATTTTTTTTATTTCAGTTAACATTTATTTAATTTCAAGTAATGAAGATTTTTAGTGAACTATTATAACCCTGATACTTTATTGAATATGTGTCAGATACTGGTCTTTCCTCCTGACTATGAATTAAATGGGAATTAAATTAAACACAGTTTATTGTGTAAGCAAAAACGAATATATAATGCGTGACTTTTAATTATAAACCAGCTGGAAATACACCAGGACTCTTATTTTGAAATGTCTGCGCCTCTGTTGCAGTTGCAGGAGCTCATTCAAGTTCAGATGAGGAGATAAATATGCATTGTTACAACCGTCTAAAACACATTACTATATAAACATCGTAAAGTAAACACTGTCATTATTCATCAGCATTAGTTCATAAACAATAGTCTGGCATAAGTGTGTGTTATTGATTGAGCCGCTCTGGAGCTCTTCCCTGCCAGCGCTTGAGCTTCCCCTTTAAATAACGCGACGCTATGCCCTGACACTATTAGAACTGAATTAATCGATTCAGCTTTCAACACCCCCGTAAAGATGCATTAAATTCGACAAAGCGGTTTAATAAAGGATAATAAATATTGTGAATTAGCACATTTTATTATACTATTTTTAAATTGGCCGTTGAAGTTTTATATGGGACAATTACACACTGATCCTTTAACAATGCATTAGCGCAAAAACACACACCTTTAGGAGGTGCAAGTAAGAGAAGAGGAGTCTAAATATAATGATATGATGAAATGCTAAAGTGAGTGTGGTTAGCCTACATCTTGCTTCTATAATACACACCGAGCAATATTACACTATCTGCCCATTTCACAGCGGGATTTCTCCACTGCCACAAATACGGCCCTAAAAAAATACAGATTTGTGCTCTTTTTATTGTACCTGTTTTTTTAATTGGCCTTTGAATTTAGCTTTAGTGTGTGGTTAAAATAAGCGTAACCTTGCCAAAGCTGATCCAATAGTGTTAGGGGAACCAGTGGGGGCGGCAATCATATTTCAGGGTGGCTTTGACGCCCTTTACACACACCCCTGATGTGCGTTCATTGGCGTCCCTTCAGCTGATGGCGACCGCCTAGTTCGCCTATGCCTAAAAGCGGCCCTGAACATCTGTATACTGTAGGTTTTTGGTCATACGGCTGGAGAGTGTATACACGTCAGTTCTATTCAGTTTGTACAGTATAAAAACCATTAAGTCTATGGAGAGTCTCTGGAAACCGTGTGTGTGTGTGTGTGTGTGCGCGTGTGCGTGTGTGTGTGTGTGTGTGTGTGTGTGTGTGTGTGTGTGTGCAGGAAGACCCCTGGTCCGGTCGGCGTCTGGGTCAGTGTGCTGTGGTCGGCAGCGGTGGGATTTTGC
Organism: Romanogobio albipinnatus; assembly: GCA_023566225.1. NCBI lineage: Eukaryota > Metazoa > Chordata > Actinopteri > Cypriniformes > Gobionidae > Romanogobio > Romanogobio albipinnatus. The sequence goes on from CM042248.1 coordinate 54,573,957, forward strand.
AAAACAGCAGCTGTGGACGAGAGATTGACAGCCACGACTTTGTCATACGGTAAACACATCCCGTCATTCCTGGCTCCCTCACTGACCACAAAACATCCGTAGACATTAAAGGGGTGGTAAAACACAATTTCACTTTTCTAACTTTAGCTAGTGTGTAATGTTGCAGTTCGAGCATAAACAACAAAGTTTAAAGCAAAGGGAGATATTTGCTTTTAAAGAAATCAATTTCTAAGGACTACAGCAACGGCCGGTAGGGACTACAGACATTCCTCCAGGGTCTCTGACATCACCAGCCCCAATATTTACATAAACCCCTCCTCCGAGAATATGAAATAAGGGGGGCGAGGCCAATTTGTATCGCCGCAGGGAAGCGTTGTTGTGGTATAGTTAGTAGGCTGGAGTGTTGTTGTGGTATAGTTAGTAGGCTGGAGTGTTGTTGTGGTATAGTTAGTAGGCTGGAGTGTTGTTGTGGTATAGTTAGTAGGCTGGAGTGCTGTTGTGGTATAGTTAGTAGGCTGGAGTGTTATTGTGGTATAGTTAGTAGGCTGGAGTGTTGTTGTGGTATAGTTAGTAGGCTGGAGTGTTGTTGTGGTATAGTTAGTAGGCTGGAGTGTTGTTGTGGTATAGTTAGTAGGCTGGAGTGTTGTTGTGGTATAGTTAGTAGGCTGGAGTGTTGTTGTGGTATAGTTAGTAGGCTGGAGTGTTGTTGTGGTATAGTTAGTAGGCTGGAGTGTTGTTGTGGTATAGTTAGTAGGCTGGAGTGTTGTTGTGGTATAGTTAGTAGGCTGGAGTGTTGTTGTGGTATAGTTAGTAGGCCGGAGTGTTGCTGTGGTATAGTTAGTAGGCTGGAGTGTTGTTGTGGTATAGTTAGTAGGCTGGAGTGTTGTTGTGGTATAGTTAGTAGGCTGGAGTGTTGTTGTGGTATAGTTAGTAGGCTGGAGTGTTGTTGTGGTATAGTTAGTAGGCTGGAGTGCTGTTGTGGTATAGTTAGTAGGCTGGAGTGTTGTTGTGGTATAGTTAGTAGGCTGGAGTGTTGCTGTGGTATAGTTAGTAGGCTGGAGTGTTGTTGTGGTATAGTTAGTAGGCTGGAGTGTTGTTGTGGTATAGTTAGTAGGCTGGAGTGTTGTTGTGGTATAGTTAGTAGGCTGGAGTGCTGTTGTGGTATAGTTAGTAGGCTGGAGTGTTGTTGTGGTATAGTTAGTAGGCTGGAGTGTTGTTGTGGTATAGTTAGTAGGCTGGAGTGTTGTTGTGGTATAGTTAGTTAGGCTGGAGTGCTGTTGTGGTATAGTTAGTTAGGCTGGAGTGTTATTGTGGTATAGTTAGTAGGCTGGAGTGCTGTTGTGGTATAGTTAGTAGGCTGGAGTGTTGTTGTGGTATAGTTAGTAGGCTGGAGTGTTATTGTGGTATAGTTAGTAGGCTGGAGTGTTATTGTGGTATAGTTAGTAGGCTGGAGTGCTGTTGTGGTATAGTTAGTAGGCTGGAGTGTTGTTGTGGTATAGTTAGTAGGCTGGAGTGCTGTTGTGGTATAGTTAGTAGGCTGGAGTGTTATTGTGGTATAGTTAGTAGGCTGGAGTGTTGTTGTGGTATAGTTAGTAGGCTGGAGTGTTGTTGTGGTATAGTTAGTAGGCTGGAGTGTTATTGTGGTATAGTTAGTAGGCTGGAGTGTTGTTGTGGTATAGTTAGTAGGCTGGAGTGTTATTGTGGTATAGTTAGTTAGGCTGGAGTGTTGTTGTGGTATAGTTAGTAGGCTGGAGTGTTGTTGTGGTATAGTCAGTAGGCTGGAGTGTTGTTGTGGTATAGTTAGTAGGCTGGAGTGTTGTTGTGGTATAGTTAGTTAGGCTGGAGTGTTGTTGTGGTATAGTTAGTAGGCTGGAGTGTTGTTGTGGTATAGTTAGTAGGCTGGAGTGCTGTTGTGGTATAGTTAGTAGGCTGGAGTGTTGTTGTGGTATAGTTAGTAGGCTGGAGTGTTGTTGTGGTATAGTTAGTAGGCTGGAGTGTTGTTGTGGTATAGTTAGTAGGCTGGAGTGTTGTTGTGGTATAGTTAGTTAGGCTGGAGTGCTGTTGTGGTATAGTTAGTTAGGCTGGAGTGTTATTGTGGTATAGTTAGTAGGCTGGAGTGCTGTTGTGGTATAGTTAGTTAGTAGGCTGGAGTGCTGTTGTGGTATAGTTAGTAGGCTGGAGTGCTGTTGTGGTATAGTTAGTAGGCTGGAGTGTTGTTGTGGTATAGTTAGTAGGCTGGAGTGTTATTGTGGTATAGTTAGTAGGCTGGAGTGTTATTGTGGTATAGTTAGTAGGCTGGAGTGTTGTTGTGGTATAGTTAGTAGGCTGGAGTGTTGTTGTGGTATAGTTAGTAGGCTGGAGTGTTGTTGTGGTATAGTTAGTAGGCTGGAGTGTTGTTGTGGTATAGTTAGTAGGCTGGAGTGCTGCTGTGGTATAGTTAGTAGGCTGGAGTGTTGTTGTGGTATAGTTAGTAGGCTGGAGTGATGTTGTGGTATAGTTAGTAGGCTGGAGTGTTGTTGTGGTATAGTTAGTAGGCTGGAGTGTTGTTGTGGTATAGTTAGTAGGCTGGAGTGTTGTTGTGGTATAGTTAGTAGGCTGGAGTGCTGATGTGGTATAGTTAGTTAGGCTGGAGTGTTGTTGTGGTATAGTTAGTAGGCTGGAGTGTTGTTGTGGTATAGTTAGTAGGCTGGAGTGTTGTTGTGGTATAGTTAGTAGGCTGGAGTGTTGTTGTGGTATAGTTAGTAGGCTGGAGTGTTGTTGTGGTATAGTTAGTTAGGCTGGAGTGTTGTTGTGGTATAGTTAGTAGGCTGGAGTGTTGTTGTGGTATAGTTAGTAGGCTGGAGTGCTGTTGTGGTATAGTTAGTAGGCTGGAGTGCTGATGTGGTATAGTTAGTTAGGCTGGAGTGTTGTTGTGGTATAGTTAGTAGGCTGGAGTGTTGTTGTGGTATAGTTAGTAGGCTGGAGTGTTGTTGTGGTATAGTTAGTAGGCTGGAGTGATGTTGTGGTATAGTTAGTAGGCTGGAGTGTTGTTGTGGTATAGTTAGTAGGCTGGAGTGTTGTTGTGGTATAGTTAGTAGGCTGGAGTGTTGTTGTGGTATAGTTAGTAGGCTGGAGTGTTGTTGTGGTATAGTTAGTAGGCTGGAGTGTTGTTGTGGTATAGTTAGTAGGCTGGAGTGTTGTTGGGGTATAGTTAGTAGGCTGGAGTGTTGTTGTGGTATAGTTAGTAGGCTGGAGTGTTGTTGTGGTATAGTTAGTAGGCTGGAGTGATGTTGTGGTATAGTTAGTAGGCTGGAGTGTTGTTGTGGTATAGTTAGTAGGCTGGAGTGTTGTTGTGGTATAGTTAGTAGGCTGGAGTGTTGTTGTGGTATAGTTAGTAGGCTGGAGTGTTGTTGTGGTATAGTTAGTAGGCTGGAGTGTTGTTGTGGTATAGTTAGTAGGCTGGAGTGTTGTTGTGGTATAGTTAGTAGGCTGGAGTGTTGTTGTGGTATAGTTAGTAGGCTGGAGTGTTGTTGTGGTATAGTTAGTAGGCTGGAGTGTTGTTGTGGTATAGTTAGTAGTTTGTTCAGCCTTCCTAGTGAAGGGGGAGTTAGGGATCAATAGTTAACATTTATTTTTAACTCGGTCCCTCATAATTATTACCCAAATCTCTCTCTCTGCGCGGCTCATCTCACGGAGGAAAGCTTCCACAATCTTCAGTTCAATGCAGGATTCGCACAACGGCTTGTCCTGAAAGACGGATTTAAAAACAGAAGCTGTTCACGGGCCACGACCTGTAAGTGTGATTTATTTCTCGGCGATGTGTTTTCCTGTAATAGTTTGTGTTGTTAATTGTACGTTGTAGCGAGGAAGTACACAGATGACAACACTCACTCATACTTAACGTTATCCGACGAACACCTCACGCTACAAACTCTTTACATCTCAACAGTGAACTTGGCATTAGTGTAAATGATTCTTTGATTAGAGCTTTTATGTGTTGTTGATCTACAGGCCTGCTGAACATGCTTCTGTGTTTGATTTGGATACTATAGTAAAGCCAATGTTTAGTGTTCGTTCTTGCGACAGATATTTGGCTATAATCGTTCTAAAAATACAAAAGTGCCATTCAGTAGCGATCACTATAGATCCGCAGTCTTTACTCTTGAGGACTGAACAGGTTCTGCTCGATCATCTTCACTAAAATTGTCCGGGTCTGATTCGGGCTCAAGCTGGTTTGGTTTTATTGACGCCATTGTACTACCCAAAGCACAGGCTACCGGTGAAGGGAAGGGGCGACGTTTCCGACAAACGTGCACTAGGTAACCAATCAGAGCCCATTGCGTATTTTTGAGGGACTGGCCTCATACAACCCGGAAACCATCAGACCGTTTTTACAAGGAGGGACAGAGCAGTGCAGAATAAAGGTCAAATATATGAAAAATAATGATTTTATTTTTTTAAAACGAAGCATGAACACATGTTACAGTGCACAAACACAATCAAGCCTTCGAAAGAATGTGCTTTACCACCCCTTTAACCCATCCTTCCTGTTAATATGAAGTTTTCTCTCTCTTGCAGGTTTAATTTGGCTTATATTAATAACACTGATGTTGGGCTGAAGACGGATATGGTAACCATCAACCCCAGTCAGATTCGGAATGAGTCAGTGTCACACACACACACACACACACACACACACACACACACACACACACACACACACACACACACACACACACACACACACTGCCCCTGCCCCTAAACTTAACCCTCACAGGAGACTGTGCAGTTTACTTTCTGTGAAAAAAACCTCATTCTGTGTGAAATATAAGCATTTTGAAAAGTGAGGACATGGGGAACGTCCTCATATTTACCCTCTTTTTGTAATACCCATGTCATTATACACATTTGTGTCCTGATATTTCACAAAAACATGCCCACACACACACACACACACACACACACACATTTAACCCTCTGGTGCTCTTCGGTCATTTCTGACCGAATGGAGATGGTGGTCCAGTGGGTTAAACCATGGAACTGATACACAGAAGGTTGCTGGTTCGATCCCAGCGGTCTCCACCAGTGTGTCCTTGAGCAAGGCACTTTACTCCATGTTGCTCCAGGGGGATTGTCCCTGTAATAAGGCACTGTAAGTCACTTTGGATAAAAGCGTCTGCCAAATGCATAAATGTAAATGTAAATGTAAATGACCAGAAAATCTTCTGTTTTGAAATGTTAAAAATCACAGCTTCATCAGAATGATATGAAACTTGGTGACTTTTCTAGCATTAGCGATGTAAACACACAAAAACATTGGGGTCATGATTCGAGCATGCTAAGGGGTCGTAAAAAAATACTCCCACTTGTGCTCTTCGGTCAAAAATGACACCATAGGAAATGAATGGGACATCTGCAAAAACACAAATTCACAGAAAAAAATCTATATTTCTAACAACAACAGAAAAATCTAAAACTTTATAATAAATAGTATTTGAGATTTTTTTTAATATATATTCAAATCCATCAACAAAAATAAACATTAAATGTGTTCAAAAGAGAACGTCTCGGTTACGAATGTAACCCTCGTTCCCTGAGGAGGGAACAGAGACGTACGTTAGTGACTAACGAATGGGGGCATATAGAAATCATCTTCGAGCATATAGAAAACGCCCAATGGCATGCCAATGCCATGGGGCATGTGGAATTTGCATACGTATTTGCATAGAATTTGCATACTTCGAGATTTCCTCGTCTCGAAGAAGCTGACGAATCTCAGAAGGCTGTAGGAGTGAAGAGAGGTACTCTTGGCTCCGAAAGCAGAAACATAATGCGATACTGCCACGTACTTCCTTATATACTCACGCGGTGAGGCGGAGTTACGTATGCAAATTCCGCATGCCCCATGGCATTGGCACACCATTGGGCGTTTTCTATATGCTCGAAGATGATAGGCTTCTAGGCGAAACCCCCATTCGTTAGTTAACTAACGTACGTCGTAGTGACTGAACGAAAGGGAACTAGGGAATTATCAAGCCTCTCCACAGAGACCTCTAGTGGTTACACACATGGTTGCATGATTTCTTAAATAATTCCAAAAGAGGGCGCTAACCTGCCTTCTGCCTTTTGAAGGCCTAGTCTCTATTTTAACCTGAAATACTGCAATATTAAAAAAAAAAATTACAAAAGAAAATTACTTAATTTTTGTATAATTTTCAATGGCAAAAATAGACCATAATTATTGCATAAATATTAAAAAATACCATCAAATCATCTCAAAATACAAAATTAAAAAGAAAAAATATTATTGAAGAAAAATAAATTGCATTGGTTTTACTGGGGTGGAGGAAGTTTAATTTTTAGGTGTCCGGTATGACCGGGAAGACGACCAATACGACCCCTCAACGAAGAGCACCAGAGGGTTAATTTACATTAAAATGAAGACTTCTCAGATTTAGTTAAAGATCTCCGATTCTTGTCAGTAGTGTTTCTTAAAAACTGTGTGTCTGTAGATACAAAGACCTGGAGAACAATCCGGAGCCGTTGTTGGAGCGGATCAGTGTGTACGGAAACGCCCCCCTCCTTATTTCCGCCTTTGCCTACAAGTTCTGCACGCCAGCGTCACTCAAAGCACTCAGAGTCCTGTACCCAATCAGACCTCAGCAGCCGGTGATGTTCTTCAACCCCGATTACCTGCGGGCGCTGGACCGTTTCTGGAAGGGGCGTGGCCTGAAGGAGGTCCGCCTCTCCTCAGGGTTTCTTTTAATCAGCACTGCGCTCGAACTCTGTGAGCATGTGCACGTTTACGGATTCTGGCCGTTCGACAGCGACCTGCAGGAGCGGCCAGTCCCGTACCATTATTACGACAGCTTGACGGTGAACCTCGGCAAGCACAGGTTGCCGGAGGAGTTTGTGCGGCTGCTGAAGCTCCACAGCCAGGGGGCGCTAACACTGCACCTGCAGCCCTGCTCCACACCAGGGGCGGATCTAGAAAACAATTTAAAGGGCGGCATGAGGACTGTGAAAGGTGGCAACACCAAAGCAAATAATTAGCCTTTACCAGCTGTGAATGCTCTGCATACCCAAGCCATTTCAGAGAATGAGTTTGTAGCAGAGATACACTTAAGTCGTACACTTGCAACTTGACTCGTGAACAACTGACCCGAGACTTGACTTGAGACTTTTCTGTTATTTGAGTTATTTGGAAATCTGTAGGGATGTGCAATTTTCTTTGTACTGTAATTCATATTTTTCTCCTGTTTTTTCTGTGTGAGACTAATGTCTATTTGTTACAGAGATGAACATTTTGTTGTTGTTTTTCTGTTTCAATAAATGATGCTTCATTTTGACCTGTGTTTCCAGACAGCGGTTTCCTGTCTGCCTGAGTGGATTGCGTTTGTTGCTCCGTATAGCTTTGTTTTTTTAACTCTATTCTCTATCATTCCTTGCTGTTTATGTTGCTTCATATAGCTTAATCATCACAATATATCTGATATTATCTAATATCGCCTGTCACGTTAATCTGACACCACACTAGCATTCTGCTAACCTGCCATCCGTGCTTGCCGTTTTTTTTCTTTCATGCTCCCGCCTTTTACGAGTCCATCAAACAACTGTGGCGAGTCGGATAACAAACATGGTGAGTCCTGTAATCTTCTGTTATTGTCACTTGCACTGCCTGCCACATGTAGCCTACAGCATAGCCTTCTCTGTCAGTGGGGATGGGTTCACATGTGATAAATGCAGGGAGATTTCAGAATTAGAGACACGCATCCAAACTTTAATCGAGGATAGTAAGAATGCAAGGGCTTTAGAGACTGCTATGGATGCGACTAACTTAGTGAACTCATTGCATTGTTCGGTTCCACTTATAGAGCCCTACAACTGTGAGATGGCATAGTCGCGGGACAAAACACCGCTCTTCCGCTCCCAGTTGGACATCACTAAAATTAACATTTAAAGAGGTGTGTGAACTCACAAGTAAGATGTAAGACACAATAATATGCTCTGGCCCCCTTCCTGTTCGTCGGAGTGATGAGATAATTAGCATCACTCGATGGATGGTCGTCTAAGTGGTGTCCGCAGAATAACATAGGGTTCATAGATAATTGGAAAAGCATTTGGGGCAGACCTGACCTGTTAAAAAGAGATGGTATTCATCCCTCATGGGATGGTGCTGCTCTTCTCTCTAGTAATATGGCACATAGGGCCCTATTTTAACGATTTGAAACGCAAGTGTCAAAGCGCAAGTAACTTTGTGGGCGGGTCTCGGCGCTGTTGCTGTTTTCCCGGCGGGATAAATGGCTCTTGCGCCCGGCGCAAATCTAAAATGGGTTGGTCTGAAGTAGCTTCATTATTCATAGGTGTGGTTTGGGCGTAACATGAATAAACCAATCAGAGCGTCATCCAACATTCCCTTTAAAAGCAGGTGCGCAAGTTCCATTATGGATTGCTATTATTATGGCGTATTTACCAGGCGCACGCCAGGAGCGGTTCACAGCCGAGGAGACTGATGTTCTTGTAAGAGCAGTGAAAGACAGAGAAGTTGTGTTGTATGGGGATGGGAGAAACCCACCCAAAATAGCGTCGGTTAAATAAATAATTAGCCTGAATAATTTGTAAGCTAGATTTATGCCTATTTTTTCACATCTTCGTGGCACAACACAATGATTTCCGTCATCTCATGTGTTAATATTTTTTTAGTGTAACAATTTATGATTTGCAAAAATAACTGTTGCATCTGTGTAGATTACATGAGCAAAGTGTATGCGCGTTGTGCACGCTATGGTCAAGCATGCGCCCTTAAAATAGCATAATGAACAACGCGCAACGCGCCACTGACTTTAGACTAGGTTTTTTCTGGTCAGTGGCGCAATTGTTTAATGGAACAGCAAAATAGCACCAGGGATTGTTTGCGCCGGAACACGCCTCCTTTTTTGCGCTGAACCGCCCAGGGAGCGCAAGTTCATTCACTAGTTTAGCGACGTGCTTCTGTGGAGGGAAAAGCGCGCTTTGCGCGGGTGCAAAATAGGAATGACACATGCGTCGGTGTACAAAGTCAATTGCGCTGGGTGCAAGATAGGGCCCATAGTCTTAAATAGTCTTTGAATATTCAAAAAATTGTTTAATCGACACGTCATCCTCAATAAACCCGTCTCCGGCGTGATGCCTCCGATCTTTTGAATATTCCTATTTAAAAATTGTTTAATCGACACGTCATCCTCAATAAACCCGTCTCCGGCGTGATGACTCTGATCTTTTGAATATTCCTATTTAAAAATTGTTTAATCGACACGTCATCCTCAATAAACCCGTCTCCGGCGTGATGACTCTGATCTTTTGAATATTCCTATTCAATAATTGTTTTTATTCAACACGTCATCCTCAATAAACCCATCTCCGGCGTGATGCCTCCGATCTTTTGAATATTCCTATTTAAAAATTGTTTAATCGACACATCACCCTCAATAAACCCGTCTCCGGCGTGATGACTCCGATCTTTCGAATATTCCTATTCAATAATTGTTTTTATTCAACACGTCATCCTCAATAAACCCGTCTCCGGCGTGATGACTCCGATCTTTCGAATATTGCATTATTTTCCTGTTTAACACTGTGAAGCTGCTTTGAAACAACTTGGTTAAAACCTTACGACTACATTTCTTTAAAAGAGTCCACCCCTCAAGATTACTGTTATAAACACAAGCCGCGTCTGAAAGGTAAAGAGGGAGGTGTTGCTGTAATTTATAATAATATCTTCAGCATCACTCAGAGGTCTAATAGTCTAATAGACTAAATAGTCCAACACCGTGGTGTTGCAGCTGGAACGCAGCTGGAAGAAAACAAAACTTTGCATTTTTTCGCATTTCGTGGAAAGAGAGCATGATCGCATACAGAAAGGCCATAAAAACTGCTAGATCTGCTTATTTCCCGACTCTCAACTCTCCGACTCTCAAGAGAACAAACACAACCCTAGGTATTCGATACAGTGGCTAAATTGACGAGAAATAAAGCGTTTGTAAACCGCACAGCTGTAATTACTTTTTATAACCAGGAAAAAAAATTATAACCATGCAAATGTCTACTACAATATCGCATCAGACATAAAAAAAATTACACTCATTCACTGCTATAGGAGAGGAAGAATTGGGTAAACTCATTAAATCATCTAAATCAACAACATGTATGCTTGACCCTATACCGACTAAATTACTGAAAGAGATGCTACCAGAGGTCATAGATCCTCTTCTTAATATCATTAATTCCTCCTTGTCAATAGGATATGTACCGAAAACTTTGAAGCTGGATATTATTATATCTCTTATTAAAAAAGTGCAACTTGATCCTACAGAATTAGTCAATTACAGGCCAATCTCAGATCTACCCTTTCTGTCAAAATACTAGAAAAGGCAGTGTCCTCACAACTATGCTCCTTTTTAGAGAGAAATGGTATCTAAACTATTAGTTTTACTCGATCTTAGCACTGTATTTGATACTATTGACCACAACATTCTTTTGAATAGACTCGAAAATTATGTAGGCATTAGTTTGACAGCAGAAAGACACAAGCTGAAGGAGGACGTTTGTACAATTGTACTAAAAGACTTTTACTTGATAAAAAAGTCTAAACTCTCAATCAAAGACAGAGGACAGGTTTATCAGCAAAGCTTTGATCATTTAGAGGCCTTCGATATTCTCATATCAAATATGACACTTTATAGGGTTAATGAGCAGCAAGAAAACAAATTATGTTAATTTTCGGTAACACTTTATAATTACTACACGCTATGAAGCATTAGTTAAGTAAATAGTTAATTCATCATTTATAAAGCATTATAAAGCACCCTTTACTTACACTTTCTAAATGATCTGATGAACCACTGACAACTAAATAATATAATACTTCATTTAGAAATGATAAATTGATAAATTATAAAGTATGAAAATACAATTATTAAACACATTATACATATGCTTATAAATCAAGAATAAAGCATTTATAGCTGTATTTATAAACTGCTTATTAATGTCTATTAATGCTTTATAAATGATGAATTAACTATTTACTTAACTAATGCTTCATAGCGTGCAGTAATTATAAAGTGTTACCTAATTTTTTTTCAGAGAGGCGATGAAAGAGACGATTCAGCTGCGCGAAACTCAGACGCAAGTTTTCCATTATCAAACCGACCAAAATGAGCGTGAGAATGAATCAACAGCGTTACTTGTGTTTCAAAGAACTGACTATTTAATGTCAGTTAAAAAACTTAAAAAACTCAAGAGTTTCACACATGAGCTGCCCGTTCAAATCAAACAAAACTGAGTGGGACAAAACAAAACTGTAACGTCTTTACATTTACACTTGTGCGTTTGACAAGTTTTATTTTTTATTTTTAATTCAAAGCAACTTAAATTGCATTCAAGGTTTACATTTTCTTAAGTTGGCGTATTGTCTGGGAAATGTACTGATGATATTGGTGCTAAAATCTGCTATTTGAGTTACAGGAACAACTTGTATGTTCAGTTGCACATTTCTTTAGTGTCATTATCTCTCCGTTCTTAAATGCAAATGAGAAGTGAAATTGTTGAGCTACACAGTGCAAATATATGGGCTATTCTACAGAATTGGTGCAAACTGGTGTCCCACAACCAAAAAACACATTTAAAAAGCATTTAAGTATTCAAATCTTAAATGTTTACTAAGATCTATTGAATCCCACAATAATATTTAAAATATCCGTAAGCTTAATATATATAAAATCATAATTTTTGGGGTACTTTCAATTGGGTGGCTTTCCCGAAACCTAAACCCTAAATTTCAACTTATGAAAATGATATTGAAATAGTTTTAGCAATTTTTTCTGTTGTTGTTTTAAAAAATATATTTTGATTAAATAAATAAATTCTTCAAAAAAAATTTTTTTTATATTTTCTTTGTAAACCATTAAACTTTATGTAAAAAAAAATGTCCCGCATTTTCATGTCATTACCGAAACAGTGTGTGTTTCAGTCCATTGGCTGAGACTGATTTTAACTTCAGGAAATATTCCTGTCACTACCAAACACCTTTTTTCTGCTATTAAGCACTTTTTGGGTGTTATAGCATCAAATGTAGTTTTTATTTGTGTACCACTGTTTAGAACTGTGCAAGCTTACATGTGCTGATTAGACTATGAGCTAGGCTCAAAAGCGTCTAAAATTGTCACAACCGGAACTTCACCACATGTTTGGGAATGTTACCAGACGACGTTGTTGACCCCAGCGGGGGTGTTCCGAGTACGTTCTGGGAACATCAAATTTCCAAATAAATTAAGGTCTTCTGTGAAGGTCTGACAAATAACGTCCCCCAACCCTTTAAAGAACTCTACATCATGACCTCGGAACGTTCTGGGAATGTTACCAGGCGACGTCCTTGACACCAGCGGGGACGTTCCGAGTATGTTCTGGGAACATCAAATTTCCAAATAACATAAGGTTCCCTAAATGTTTATTTTTCTATGATCCTTTTTAGAAAGAAATGGTATCTGTGAGGATTTCCAGTCAGGATTTAGAGCGTATCATAGCACTGAGACTGCTCTCATCAGAGTTACACATGATTTACTCTTATCATCCGATCGTGGCTGTATCTCTCTATTAGTGTTACTCGATCTTAGTGTTACATTCGATACTATCGACCACAACATTCTTTTGAATAGACTCGAATTATTATGTTGGCATTAGTGGAATTGCAGTATGGGGTACCCCAGGGCTCAGTGCTAGGACCGCTACTCTTCACCCTGTACATGCTACCACTGGGAGATATCATTAGGAAGCATGGCGTTAGTTTTCATTGTTATGCTGACGATACTCAGCTCTATATTTCTTCACGCCCTGAAGAAACTTACCAATTCACAAGATTAACGGAAAGCCCTACTTCATTCTGGAAACAACATATATTCTAATTTTTGGACAAAAAAGCTCCACAAGTAGTGCCCTAGAATACTGTCTAACACTTGATGCTGCTCTGTCCAGTGCTCGTGGTCAGTGAGGAACCTGGGTGTGCTCTTTGATACCAATCTTTCGTTTGAAAGCCACGTTTCTAGCATCTGTAAAATCACATTGAAGGAGATCCCATAATAATCTAATATAGCTTTACAGTAGTAACCATGTCATGCCATCTAGTGGTTTAAAAGAGAATGAAGTTGGACATAATTGTATGTCTAACTATATAAAGACCTGGTGATAATATAATTACATTTTGCTATGAAAAAAAAGAGATTCTTGTTTTCAGTTATTAGTAGATCTGAGCACTAATATATCAGATATCTTGTTGTTTCTGTTGGTTTGCATGAAATGGAAGTTGCCTTTCCATTAAAACGGCTTCTGGAACGAGTGTAAAAAAGTGTACAGAGATATTCACCAGCGGCTGGATTCAGTGCACTGATGTTTTTGAGCATTATGTTCAACATCAGTAATGGTGTAATCGAGTAAGTTTGCATATGTGTTTTGTTGAGTATCATATTTAATGCATCCGTCCTTCGGATGAGACGTTAAACCGAGGTCCTGACTCTTTGTGGTCATAAAAAAATCCCAGGATGTCAGTCGGAAAAAAAGTAGGGGTGTAACCCCGGCATCCTGGCCAAATTTGCCCATTGGCCCCTGTCCATCATGGCCTCCTAATCATCCCCATATACTGATTTGCTTCTTCACTCCACCAATAAGCTGGTGTGTGGTGGGTGTTCTGGCGCAATATGGCTGCTGTCACATCATCCAGGTGGTGCTGCACATCGGTCGTGGTTGAGGAGATTCCCCCCCTCCCATGTAAAGCGCTTTAAGTATCCAGAAAAACGCTATAAATGCAACAAATTATTATTATGTATGGCTCATATAGTCTGATATAATGAGAATATGGAGGGAAAACAGCTCAATTGAATTCTAAAATATGCAATTTGATGTAGATACTGATATTTATATGGCCACAAAGTGATGAAATTCTGATGCATGTAATGTAAATCAGGGAGATCTTTATAACAGGATGGCTGATACTTACATAAAATGCATATAAATATGAATATCTGAAGTTGTAGAGCAACACCAGTGCAAATATAGCCTATATGACAAGTCCCATTGTTATTTGAATCCGGAGCAATTCATCATTAATCAATAGGGATGCACGATATTGTTTTTTTGACAATATTTTTCAACTCATTTTGGCCGATGCCCATATTTTCCCCTTTGTTCGGAAACATCACCAAGTCTCTCCTGTGCAAGAATTATAAAAGCATTATTTTTCATTCCTGTTAGTATTGAGCAAAAACTTTGATTTATATAATAATAGTCAAAATTGTAAATTCTGTCATCAATAATTCCTCTCTTCAAGACCTGTAAAAAAGCTGACAGAATAAAGAAAGTCTCACGAGAGTGAGTTTATGATGACCGATTGAGGCTGTGCTTGTGTGATGACTCCTCTCCAGCACAAGGTGGCGCCATCTGCAAACATTAGATTACATTTCTGCTCAACACTAGAAAACCTACTTCAATATTCACACTGCTGGAGAAAATGTATCCCACAATGCAACGGACTCAACCATTTGTAGAGCAAACTGAATTAAAACTAAACAATCAAAATAAAACAATCAATTTTATTCTATCTTCATGTTTTCTGTTTTTATCAACACTTGCATAAGTTTCACATTTATGTATGTTCATATATTCTTCAGACGTTCCCCTTTAAACACAATAAATATCAACTGTTTGAAAAGTTTGGTTTCAAAATTTGTCCCTGGAGCCACATTTAGATCACAATATCTCGGGAAACAAACCGTACTGGGCCTTAAAAATATGGATACCAAAAGAAAAGTTTGTTTAAAACCGAAATACAAAAGGATATTAAGATATCTTTAATACTTCTGGAGTTTCAGGCACTCAAACTTGGGGAAAAACACAGCAGAAGTGCTTATTCCCCATGTTTGAGCGCTCACCGTTGGGATATAATGCAGCACAGATTGATAAAGCCAACAGATTTCACTAATAGATCTCCCAATCTCTGTGTGAGAATAAAATAATGATGCTGCCATCTTTCTAAAGTCATGTTTACACCCCTGTGATTTGGCTCCAGATCTGAAAACTGTCATTTTTGACCGTCCTCTACAAAACAGTGATTACTCAGTCAATACACATCTGTGATGTTTACTATTCTGGCTTTCACATTTATGTTTGTGTATCGTCAGACAAAATATTACCAAATTGAGCCGGAGAAGTTTCTGAAATGTGGTTGATTTGACACAGAATGACCCATATATAAAATATATACAGTATATATATCGTTTTTTGAAACCTCTCTCTCTCTCTCTCTCTCTCTCTCTCTCTCTCTCTCTCCACTTATATATCACTTCTGCAGACTCACACCACGCTCAAGGAAAGACTTCCTAGAATGAGCGTCAGTCACATGGTCTATCCTGACAGAGGAAAAGCCTTTAGGAGGTGTGAGATTCCCTATAGCGGCGTGAAGCCGGACTCGTCCGCTCACTGTAACCGTCCCCTGATGATTTACTCTAATGCAGTGACGTCTGTCCATTAACAAGCCATGGCTATTACACGGCTCTCTGGAATACTTCACTGTGATTGGTCAATTGTGACATTTTTTGTGCAATGTATCGTCCAAGGTCAAAATTAATTTAGTTTTCTTATAATGTACGTTACACATCACCTCTCCATCTCAGATCTGATTGGTCGGATAGCCCAGTCTGTTGTGATTGGTCTAAAAGTAGACTTTGTTCCCCAGCAGACAATGAAGACCAGTGGCTGGCATTATGCTATGTAGGTTCGAGCAGGAAACAAGTCTGGAATTACAGACGAATTGTTTCAGGCAGTTTAGATTCACTTCTTTCTTTCAGGAGACAATACCTCCACGTATCTTCACTTTGCAGACCTTTTACATTCAGAAACAGCTTCATTACATACGACATCAAAGGAAATATCTGTAAAAGCATAACAGGGGCACTTTTGGGCAACTTCTGACCAGCGGTATAATCAAAAAGAATTCAAAACAAATGCCTATCGGTTGCTACGTCTCTGTGTGTACATGCAAACACATCCATGACCCAGATGAGGGCCGTTCTGTGGCTGTTGCCCCGGGGCAGTTAGAGAGATTCCTCTGACCTGACCATCAACCTGACCTGTTAAGCCAACCAGCGCCTAAAGACCCCAAACCACAGCTGCACTTCACTCTCAGATGCATGAAATATTACCTGAGAAGAAAAATTTCTCCCTTTTTGGAAGATATTCGGGTTGTTGGAAGGCGAGGAATTACAAACCATTAGTCTTAGGGTCTTAGCTCAGTTCGTTCGGTTCGCTTGGTCTGGACCAAAAAACAAAAACAAAACATATATTCCTGGTCCGCTTAGCGTTCACACTGGCATTTTTAACAGCGAACCTAAAGTTACCGAACCAAAGGCATAGGGATACGGTCACAACCTGATTGGTCAGTTTTTACACTCACCTAAAGGATTATTAGGAACACCACACTAATACTGTGTTTGACCCCCTTTGGCCTTCAGAACTGCCTTAATTCTCCGTGGCATTGATTCAACAAGGAGCTGAAAGCATTCTTTAGAAATGTTGGCCCATATTGATAGGATAGCATCTTGCAGTTGATGGAGATTTGTGGGATGCACATCCAGGGCATGAAGCTCCCGTTCCACCACATCCCAAAGATGCTCTATTGGGTTGAGATCTGGGGACTGTGGGGGCCATTTTAGTCCAGTGAACTCATTGCCATGTTCAAGAAACCAATTTGAAATGATTGGAGCTTTGTGCCATGGGGCATTATCCTGCTGGAAGTAGCCATCAGAGGATGGGCACATGCTGGTCATAAAGGGATGGACATGGTCAGAAACAATGCTCAGGTAGGCCGTGGCATTTAAACCATGCCCAATTGGCACTAAGGGGCCTAAAGTGTGCCAAGAAAACATCCCCCACACCATTACACCACCACCACCAGCCTGCACAGTGGCAACAAGGCATGATGGATCCATGTTCTCATTCTGTTTACGCCAAATTCTGACTCTACCATCTGAATGTCTCAACAGAAATCCAGACTCATCAGACCAGGCAACATTTTTCCAGTCTTCAACTGTCCAATTTTGGTGAGCTGGTGCAAATTGTAGCCTCTTTTTCCTATTTGTAGTGGAGATGAGTGGTACCCGGTGGGGTCTTCTGCTGTTGTAGCCCATCCACCTCAAGGTTGTGCGTGTTGTGGCTTCACAAATGCTTTGCTGCATACCTCGGTTGTAACGAGTGGTTATTTCAGTCAAAGTTGCTCTTCTATCAGCTTGAATCAGTCGGCCCATTCTCCTCTGACCTCTAGCATCAACAAGGCATTTTGGCCCACAGGACTGCCGCATACTGGATGTGTTTCCCTTTTCACACCATTCTTTGTAAACTCTAGAAATGGTTGTGCGTGAAAATCCCAGTAACTGAGCAGATTGTGAAATACTCAGACCGGCCCGTCTGGCACCAACAACCATGCCACGCTCAAAATTGCTTAAATCCCCTTTCTTTCCCATTCCGACATTCAGTTTGGAGTTCAGGAGATTGTCTTGACCAGGACCACACCCCTAAATGCATTGAAGCAACTGCCATGTGATTGGTTGATTAGATTATTGCATTAATGAGAAATTGAACAGGTGTTCCTAATAATCCTTTAGGTGAGTGTATGACGTATATTTCGCAACAGAGCTGCTTACCGAACATTCAGAACAATGCTGTGTGCTGGATTAAACGCCATCATTTAATGGCTGTACATATGGTTTTATTTTGACCAGCTGAGAACTCACGAAGAGCTCATCAAATGTTCAACACATTCAGAACAGCAGCAGGATTTCCTCCGGTGTGTGCAGAAACGCAGATCTGCATATATTGATGAGGCTCTTTACCTCCTCGCTGCTCCACGTTTGCCCGTTTGGATACACCGATCTTTCCACGTCATCAAATCCGCTGACTTGTAGCGTCGCATCTTGTGACATCACGTCCTGTTTTTGGTTCGTTCACATGTCTTTGGTCCGTGTTGCGTTCATATATCAGTCGAACCGCAGCAGAGTTGGTTTGGAAGTGGACCGAGACCCGTCTCTTTAGCGTCTCGTCCGCTTGTGTGGTGCGCTCCAGGGTTGGGATGGCAGCGTTCACATGTGTTCAGATGAACCGCACTAACCCAGCAATCGCACCAGGGTTCGCTTTAATCCAACCAAACATGACAAGTGTGAACGCACCCTAAGAAATTATTTGATTGGAGATGAAGGTCTGTCGTTTCTTTGGGTTTGGTGCACCTTGAATTATTTGTCTGTACTGTGATATTTTCTAGCCAAGAAATGTGATTTCATGAGTTGATTGCCAGCGTAGCACGTAAAAATGTGTTTTAGGAGAGTCACAGACCTCTCAATGTCATTCACATGCAAACATGAACGCGTCAAACATTTCGTGATTTATGCGTGCATTCATTTGCATGATGAGGAGTTAATGCTGGCTGCTCAAGACTTCCTGTCTACATTATGCTTTTATACACTGAGAGAATGAACGAGATGAGGCAGGTCACAGCAGTAAGGCATCATGTTTTCTGCTCTGGGTTATTTCTAATGCGCATTTGCATTGAAAATGCATAGATATTGATACTTTTATTCAGCAATGACTCAAATTGACATGAAGTAGATAGCAGTAGCGAACCATGACTCTTGGACCTCTGCCCTTTCACGGTGAACGATCAATCTGTCAATGACCAATGCTTTAACAACTTTCCATGTCACATTCATGAAGTTATAATTAATGAAGTGACACATTTCTGAACGTCTGTTGTAATGCAGGGGGTTTCAGAGAGAAGGGGGGCATTTATTTAAAGCAACAAAACAAGAATACATCCATGCGCAAGGAGTGGATCACAGTGAGGGTAATCATTAATCAATCCCCATGGCAACAAACAAGGCTTACTAAAAAATACACTTCAAAATAAAAGTTCAAACATACACTTCTTTCAAGTCCTGTAAGTTGTGAGGCGGGGCCTCCATGGATCGGACTTGTTTGTTCAGCTCATCCCACAGATGCTCGATTGGATTGAGATCTGGGGAATTTGGAGGCCGAGTCAACGCCTCAAACCCGTTGTTGTGCTCCTCAAAGAATTCCATTGCTCCGTGGTCCAGTTCTGATGCTCGTGCCACTGTTGGTGCTTTGGGCGGTGGACAGGGGTCAGCATGGGCACTGGTCAGCGGCTGTGCCGCCCCATACGCAACAAACTGAGATGCTCTGTGTATTCTGAGCCCTTTCTATCAGAACCAGCATTAACTTCTGGAGCAGTTTGAGCTCCAGTAGCTCGTCTGTTTGATCGGACCACACGGGCCAGCCTTCGCTCCCCACGTGCATCAATGAGCCTTTGAGATCATCAGTGTTATTCACCGGTCATAATGTTATGCCTGATCGGTGTATAACACCTGTACCTTTTCATAGAAAATGCATTCTTGCAGCACATTCATCTTTTTTTTTTAAAGAGTCTTGTTTTGTCTGACAGGTTTGTTAACCAAGACACGGATTATGTCTTCTGATATGTATATAGATAGACTTTAGGCTATTTAGGGAGCCATTTTTCCGAGCAGAATAACGTGAATGCACATCACAAGGTAATTATGACTTCTGAACTTGTAAGCAGGCGCAGCTGAAGGCAGCTGGAAGAGGTCATGTGTGTCCTTTTAATGAGACTCCATACAAGAGACGCGTCTGCTGACCTGACCGCATGAAGCACTTCAGCAGTTGGAGGTCAGAGAGCTAATCTCCTAAACAAAGACGCTAGCTGAGAGCGTAATCCTGGCTTCTGTCCTGGAGCTCCCTCAGCGACTATCGCCCGCGCTCAAATTAGCATGTGGTTTCAGAACTGGAAACACGTCAATCTCTTCCGCCCGGCTTTCTGATCTTACTAATCATAGCAGAAACGAGTTATTAGCGAGCGCTGGTCGTTACGCTAGCAGCTGAACTTGAACTAATTGCTCGCAGCACCACCGAATGCTTAAAACTGGACTAGGATACTAAGGACTGATCACTGAAAGGTTCTTTGAGGAATCAAAATGGTGGTTCTACGGCATCACTGCGTAAAAGAGTGTAGCAACTGATACTAAAATTGAACTGGACAGATTTATGGTGTTAGCGATCAACACATCTTAACTTGGTTAAATGATGTTTGTCATCTGAGTATCTCTCTGTCTGTCTCTCTCTTCTGCCGCCTGGCCTTCACCTCCGTGTTCCTGGCCTCTCAGCTGTTCCTGTTGTTACTGGGGTAAAAATAGCCATCCTGGTTGACGGTGCGGGACAGGAGACGGCGGAAACCCAAACTCACATAACGTCCCTGGTGAATGACAAACATAAGAACTCCTTCATATTTACATCAACTACTTCGGCTCAACGATAATATGCAAAATGATAATTATCCAAATATCTCATCCAGTTATTTACCTCACAAAAAGCATGTTAATTTTGCTGCAAATTAACTATATTTAATGTCATCCGTCATCACATTTTGTTGTTTTGTTCATGGTTTTTTTAGGATGAGGGCGTCCATGATGTTGACAACGATATGGTAAGTGTTTTCAGCATCATTACTCCAGTCTTCAGTGTCACATGCTCCTTCAAAAATCATTCTAATATGAGGATTTTCTGCTTAAGAAACAGGGGCCAAACACCGAAGATGCGAAGTTTCCTATTGTATCCGTTAGTTATCTACTTCCTCTTCAGCCCATAGAACTGCTTGCAGGAAAATGACAAATTTTGCACACAGATCGAGGACAGTCCGAACATTCACCACAGCAAATTTGGAGTCTCTAACTCAATCCCTCTAGCACCACCAACTGTCCGAAGTTGAGCTTATATTATGCTAATAACTTTTGAACTAGGTTCTAGAGCAGTCATGAAAATGTTCCGCGATTTTGAATTTGTCCTAGGTGGTTCATCCGGTTTTCACCAAAATTGGCTCGGATCATCTTCAAATTATGCGGCTATTAAAATCTTTTTGATAAACCCAACCGTTCTCGAATAATGCGCAAACAAATTTGACGAAGAGCACGCCCAATTGGATGAGAAGCTATATCTCTGCAATGCTTTCGTGAATTGGGATGAATATTGGTGCATGTCTTCACAAGCGTGACATGAGGCTACATGCAGCGTTTCAGCACAGCGCCATCTACTGGTCAGGAGATATGAAAATAGCTATTTTTGCTTATAACCTCTGAACTGTTTGCCCAAATATCATAAAACGGGTCTCTTTTAATTCAGTGCCCAATACTGAGTTGAATGAAACCCAATTTCCCCATGTCGGCCATTTTAAAAGCTTTTTGATAAACCCTACCATTCTCGAATAACGTGCAAATTAATTCGACAAAGAGCACGGCAAATTGGATTCGAGGCTATATCTCTGCAATGCTTTCGCGTATTGTGATGAATCTTGGTACATGTCTTCACAAGTGGCTCTTTTTGCTTATAACCTCTGAACGGTTTGCCCAAATATCATAAAACTGGTTTGACTGATACTCAATTTTCCCATTTCAGCAATATTGGGCATCAGTCATTTAGATTTTTTTTCGTAAACTGCTGTACTTTATAATCGCATTAGTGTGTCGTGTCATCAGGACCCAGCCCTGAATCAAAAAGTTTCAGAACAGCGCCACCTTCTGGGCAATATTTTATTTTATAAATTTTTTTAATTGCTTATTTTAATGAAACGGGTCTTGATAGATTCCTTGAGTCAGATCAAGAACAATGATACAAGTTTTTAAGCAAATTTGCTGTCCGCCATTTTGAATTTCTTTGAAAATCTACTCTTTCGAACTCCTCCTAGACCGTTCAGGAGATATGAAAGTGGCTCTTTTTGCTTATAACCTCTGATCGGTTTGTCCAAATATCATAAAACATGTCTCTTAATTCAGTGCCCAATAGCAAGTTGAATGATACCCAATTTCCCCATGTCGGCCATTTTAAAAACATTTTGATAAATCCTACCATTCTCGAATAACGTGCAAATTAATTCGACAAAGAGCACGGCAAATTGGATTCGAGGCTATATCTCTGCAATGCTTTCGTGTATTGTGATGAATATTGGTGCATGTCTTCACAAGTGGCTCTTTTTGCTTATAATCTCTGAACGGTTTGCCCAAATATCATAAAACTGGTTTCTTTTAATTCAATACCGATTTGACTGATACTCAATTTTCCCATTTCAGCAATTTTGGACATCAGTCATTTAGAATTTTTTCATAAAATGCTGTACTTTATAATCGCATTAGCGTGTCGTGTCATCAGGACCCATCCCTGAATCGAAATGTTTCAGAACAGTGCCACCTTCTGGTCAATATTTTAATATTTTAAATCTTGATAGATTCCATAAGTCATACCGAGAACAATGATACAAGTTACGTCATGTTAAGCCGAATTTGCTGTCCGCCATTTTGAATTTCTTTAAAAACCTACTCTTTCGAACTTTGCCATGTTGACACCAAACTTCCTCCTCACACTGTTCACAAAAAACCAATTTGGCTACAGCGCCACCTATTGGGCAAAAGTGATAAGCAATTTAATCAAATTACTAGTGATTGTATTTGTGATTTTACAGCCATTTTGGCCAAAATAATAAAAAAATGTCTTCAATCACGTCTCACAACTTTATATTACAAAGGTGCTATTTTTATATCTGCACGGCTGATGTTCTTTATTACGAGCAGTAATGCGTCTTTGGCTACAGGGCAACGGATAGAGATCTTTTATAGATCACACATGGGAACAATAAGGATTCCCAGAAGACACACACACACACACACACACACTTTAGGTGGAAAATGACGTTTCTGCAGTTCTAAAGCTAAACCTGTGAATGATTTGAGCACTGTTGTGTCGCCTCCAGCTGTCTGCTGAAAGCCCAGAACATGCCCATGAGTCCACACGAGAACATGTGCCTGTCGCACAGCTTTCCCGCTTAGATCAGCAGAGTTAAACCAGGCCAAATATGAGCTGCGTCTTTAAAAGGAACAATATGTCAGTTCACAAAGCCAACAAATAATCCGTACTGTATTGACATGTAACATGGAAAGCTCTGTGGGCGTCTACGATTAAACTAGAGAAGTATGTCATCATAGTAAACACAATAAACCACGTTTAAAGCTTGGAAACGAGTCTGGGATGACGACTCCAACAAACACCAGGCTATATTCGTGCTGTTGAGTAATGGATGACATGTGAGGATGATGGAGCCAATGGAGAAGATTTTACTGTGAGATAATTGGCCACTTTCGCCGTTGCATTTAAATTGATCATGGCGATCTGGAATTTGCATTTGGCACGTTGCATCAAGGGTTTTATGAGTAAAGTGTTTTGTTTATGCCATTTGAAACAATGGGAAACAATTAAAAAAATGGACCCTTATGACTGGTTTTGTGGTCCAGGGTCACATATGATACAGGCTTCATAGGGTTATGTCTTATTAAAAACTCCAACCTAATCAAACAACCAACCAACCGCACTCTTATGTATCAAACTTTGTTGCTTTTATGGTTTTTCTCCCTGTTGAAATCATGTGAAGATCCAGACTCTCCTGTATTCCCTAATCTCACCGCATCTCTGCTTCCGGAAGTGTTCTGTTCCCACCGGGATATAAACGCCCCACCCCCCCCCGGAATTGTTTTAGTTCAGTTGCTCCTAATTTCTCCCAGATTCTGATGTTATGTGCAGCCAACGAGGAGAGGAAAACCTTGGAATGCTCCAGGGCTTTCTACCACACAGGGCGATTGATTTGCTCATTGATTTGAAAGCATTCCCATACTGTCTCTGATGCTCACCTTTCTCGTCTGTTTGGTCATGTTAGTATGAGAGGGATTTTAAATTATTACCCACAAAAATGTTAATTCATAAAGTCATCATGCAGTTCTTTTGTGTGCTAGAGGCGGTTTTCCTGCTTGAATGTGGATTATTTCCTCATATTCTCCATTGTTGCTCCTCTCTTCCCAGTCTGTCAGTAACGCTCTGGGGTCGTTTCCCAAAAGCATCGTTAGACTAAAAATGCTGGGTTAAAAACAACACAAGTTGGGTTGAAAATGGACAAACCCAGTGATTGGGTTGTTTTAACCCAGCGATTGGGTTTTTATTCCAGCCATTGTGTTTTTATCCCAGCGATTGGGTTTTTATCCCAGCGATTGGCTTGTTTTAACCCAGCAATTGGCTTTTAACCCAGTGATTGGCTTGTTTTAACCCAGCGATTGGCTTGTTTTAACCCAGCAATTGGCTTTTAACCCAGTGATTGGGTTTTTATTCCAGCGATTGTGTTTTTATCCCAGCGATTGGGTTGTTTTAACCCAGCGATTGGCTTGTTTTAACCCAGCAATTGGCTTTTAACCCAGTGATTGGCTTGTTTTAACCCAGCGATTGGCTTGTTTTAACCCAGCAATTGGCTTTTAACCCAGTGATTGGCTTGTTTTAACCCAGCGATTGGCTTGTTTTAACCCAGCAATTGGCTTTTAACCCAGTGATTGGGTTTTTATTCCAGCGATTGTGTTTTTATCCCAGCGATTGGGTTGTTTTAACCCAGCGATTGGGTTGTTTTATCCCAGCGATTGGGTTTTTATTCCAGCGATTGGGTTTTTATCCCAGCGATTGGGTTTTTATCCCAGCGATTGGGTTTTTATTCCAGCGATTGTGTTTTTATCCCAGTGATTGGGTTGTTTTAACCCAGCGATTGGGTTCTTTTAACCCAGCGATAGGCTTGTTTTAACCCAGCGATTGGCTTGTTTTAGCCCAGCGATTGGGTTTTTATGGTAAATGGACTGCATTTATATAGCGCTTTTAACAGACCAATGGCCTTCCAAAGCGCTTTACACATTGCCTCACATTCACACACCGACGGCGGTGTCAAGCCATGCAAGGCGCCATCCAGCTCGTCGGGAGCAGCTGGGGTTAGGTGTCTTGCTCATGGACACCTCGACACTTGGTCAGGTGGAACCGGGGATCGAACCACCAACCTTCCGGTTTGTAGACAACCTACATGAACCACTGAGCCACTGCCGCCACCCCAGCGATTGGGATGTTTTAACCCAGCGAATGGCTTGTTTTAACCCAGCGATTGGCTTTTTTTAACCCAGCGATTGGCTTGTTTTAACCCAGCGATTGGCTTGTTTTAACCCAGCTATTGGGTTTTTATCCCAGCAATTGGCTTGTTTAAACCCAGCAATTGTGTTTTTATCCCAGCGATTGGGATGTTTTAACCCAGCGAATGGCTTGTTTTAACCCAGCGATTGGCTTTTTTTAACCCGGCGATTGGAATTTTATCCCGGCGATTGGGTTCTTTTAACCCAGCGATTGGCTTGTTTTAACCCAGCGATTGGGATTTTATCCCAGCGATTGGGATGTTTTAACCCAGCGAATGGCTTGTTTTAACCCAGCGATTGGCTTGTTTTAACCCAGCGATTGGGATTTTATCCCAGCGATTGGGATGTTTTAACCCAGCGAATGGCTTGTTTTAACCCAGCGATTGGCTTTTTTTAACCCGGCGATTGGGTTCTTTTAACCCAGCGATTGGCTTGTTTTAACCCAGCAATTGGCTTTTAACCCAGCGATTGGCTTGTTTTAACCCAGCGATTGGGTTTTTATCCCAGCGATTGGGTTGTTTTAACCCAGCAATTGGCTTTTAACCCAGCGATTGGCTTTTTTTTAAACTAACAATTGGCTTGTTTTAAACCAACCATTGGCTTGTTTTAACCCAGCGATTGGCTTGTTTTAGCCCAGCAAATGGCTTGTTTTAACCCAGCAATTGGCTTTTAACCCAGCGATTGGCTTGTTTTAGCCCAGCGATTGGCTTGTTTTAACCCAGCAATTGGCTTTTAACCCAGCGATTGGCTTGTTTTAACCCAGCGATTGGCTTTTAACCCAGTGATTGGCTTGTTTTAACCCAGCGATTGGCTTTTAACCCAGCGATTGGCTTTTTTTTAACTAACAATTGGCTTGTTTTAAACCAACCATTGGCTTTTTTAACCAAGCGATTGACTTGTTTTAACCCAGCGATTGGCTTGTTTTAACCCAGCGATTGGCTTTTAACCCAGCGATTGGCTTTTTTTTAACCAACCATTGGCTTGTTTTAACCCAGCGATTGACTTGTTTTAACCCAGCGATTGGCTTGTTTTAACCCAGCGATTGGCTTGTTTTAAACCAACCATTGGCTTTTTTAACCAAGCGATTGGCTTGTTTTAACCCAGCGATTGGCTTTTTTTTTACCCAGCGATTGGCTTGTTTTTTACCCAGCGAATGGGTTGTTTTAATCCAGCAATTGGCTTGTTTTAACCCAGTGATTGGGTTGTTTTAACCCAGCGATTGCCTTGTTTTAACCCAGCGAATGGGTTGTTTTAACCCAGCGATTGCCTTGTTTTAACCCAGCGAATGGGTTGTTTTTACCCAGCGATTGGCTTGTTTTTTACCCAGCGAATGGGTTGTTTTTACCCAAAGATTGGCTTGTTTTAACCCAGTGAATGGGTTGTTTTAACCCAGCGATTGCCTTGTTTTAACCCAGCGAATGGGTTGTTTTAACCCAGCGATTGCCTTGTTTTAACCAAGCGAATGGGTTGTTTTAACCCAGCGATTGGGTTGTTTTAGCCCAGCGATTGCTTTGTTTTAACCCAGCGAATGGGTTGTTTTTACCCAGCGAATGGTTTGTTTTAACGCAGCGAATGGGTTGTTTTTACCCAGCGATTGGTTTGTTTTAACCCAGTGAATGGGTTGTTTTAACCAGCGAATGGGTTGTTTTTACCCAGCGAATGGTTTGTTTTAACGCAGCGAATGGGTTGTTTTTACCCAGTGAATGGGTTGTTTTAACACAGCGATTGGTTTGTTTTAACCCAGTGAATGGGTTGTTTTAACACAGCGATTGGTTTGTTTTAACCCAGTGAATGGGTTGTTTTTACCCAGTGAATGGGTTGTTTTTACCCAAAGATTGGCTTGTTTTAACCCAGTGAATGGGTTGTTTTAACCCAGCGATTGCCTTGTTTTAACCCAGCGAATGGGTTGTTTTAACCCAGCGATTGCCTTGTTTTAACCAAGCGAATGGGTTGTTTTAACCCAGCGATTGGGTTGTTTTAGCCCAGCGATTGCTTTGTTTTAACCCAGCGAATGGGTTGTTTTTACCCAGCGAATGGTTTGTTTTAACGCAGCGAATGGGTTGTTTTTACCCAGCGATTGGTTTGTTTTAACCCAGTGAATGGGTTGTTTTAACCAGCGAATGGGTTGTTTTTACCCAGCGAATGGTTTGTTTTAACGCAGCGAATGGGTTGTTTTTACCCAGTGAATGGGTTGTTTTAACACAGCGATTGGTTTGTTTTAACCCAGTGAATGGGTTGTTTTAACACAGCGATTGGTTTGTTTTAACCCAGTGAATGGGTTGTTTTTACCCAGTGAATGGGTTGTTTTTACCCAGTGAATGGGTTGTTTTTACCCAGCGATTGGGTTGTTTTAACCCAGTGAATGGGTTGTTTTTACCCAGTGAATGGGTTGTTTTTACCCAGCGAATGGTTTGTTTTAACGCAGCGAATGGGTTGTTTTTACCCAGTGAATGGGTTGTTTTTACCCAGTGAATGGGTTGTTTTTACCCAGCGATTGGTTTGTTTTAACCCAGTGAATGGGTTGTTTTTACCCAGTGAATGGGTTGTTTTTACCCAGCGAATGGTTTGTTTTAACGCAGCGAATGGGTTGTTTTTACCCAGTGAATGGGTTGTTTTTACCCAGTGAATGGGTTGTTTTTACCCAGTGAATGGGTTGTTTTAACACAGCGATTGGTTTGTTTTAACCCAGTGAATGGGTTGTTTTTACCCAGTGAATGGGTTGTTTTTACCCAGCGAATGGTTTGTTTTAACGCAGCGAATGGGTTGTTTTTACCCAGTGAATGGGTTGTTTTTACCCAGTGAATGGGTTGTTTTTACCCAGCGATTGGTTTGTTTTTACCCAGTGAATGGGTTGTTTTAACACAGCGATTGGTTTGTTTTAACCCAGTGAATGGGTTGTTTTAAGCTGGTGGTTGTTTCTTAAATCCCAAGAATCGATTAGTCTATCCTGTTCTCAGTTGATGAATGAACGGAACATTGTAGCACGCCTCCCATCCAATAAATCGCAATGATCTTTGTGCTTTGTTACTATTGATATGAAACAAAGTCTCAGGTTTCAAATTATGTCCATTTTATTACGAAATTCAAAAACATAAATACTGTTTTGTGCTCTCCCGCCTTAACGCCAGTTACAGCGTGAGATAAACATGAATGAGCATCTGAAAGTGTGTTAAAGATACAGTACAACTTACAGAATCCGTATCATGTCATTTCTGGAAAGACGACAGTATAACAGCTTGAGAACGATGTAACGTCAATTTACCTCAGAAAACTCTTAGTGTCTTAGTCAGATAGAACAATGAACTCTAGAGAGGAGCATTTTGCTAAATATATGCACCATATCACATATTAATTTTAATGTACTTCAATATTTAATGCATGTATTTTAACCCAGCATTTTTTAGAGTGTAGAAATATGATTATGTAATTGTAAAGTTAATATTATAACGTTTTTATTATTTAAAAAAACATCATTGAGTGTAATTTAAATGTTGAGTTACATTGTTGGGAAACGCATCCCTGTTTAGTTCCTAGGCCCCTCCTTCTGAAATGCACACTGTGCTGTGATTGGTCGGCTGGAGCAGTTCGTTGTGATTGGTGTTTGGGAAATGTCCCGCCCCTTACCATAACCGCCAGTTTCAACACACGACTAACTAACTCAACCAGACCCCACATCGTTATGCTGCCCATTAATTATTATAATGAGGAATATTGTGACGTGTTGTTCCTGGAGGAAACTCAAGATGGAGGCGTTTCAGGAGTTCAGAAGCACTGATGTAGAGAAGAGCTCACGCTCACACACCCTTCAGGTTCTCGGGTTTGGCGGGATAAAGTGGAAGTGGGTTGGCCTTCACCTCTCAGTAGACGTGTGAAATGTCTCCGAGTGGTTTTAAGTGAAGTGTGAGGGCCGACAGAGGAGTGTGAACTCTCTCCTGGGGCGGATCTTCTTCTCCATGAAAGATGGGAAACCGTCCTGAACTTGACCATCACTTCATGGCTTCAGTCAGGCTGCCGTAAAGTGCCATCAATGACTTCTCTCCTAATGTTGGAAGTGACACTCCAGCAATGGACGGTTCTAGACGACAAACATCAAAGAATCAGTTGCTCAGTTTAATGCCTGATTCCCAGAGCGGCTGTTTAGAAACTCCTCACGGTTAACAAGCGTGGAAAGATCTGAATGTTTCAGGAAAACCACCTCCCTCGTTCTAAGCCATTATCCTACTGGTCTACATTCCCAAACCTCATTAAACTCTCTTAGCAAACGGTGAGATTAACCGAAAGCAATGGAGACTTCGGCTTGAGATCTCAATATAACCTCAAACATTTGCCATTATCATTTCACTTTATTATTATTATTATTTTAAAAAGGTTGGACATTAAAGATATATATATATATATATTAGATTGTTAGATAATATTTTTAGATAAAGATTTTTTGGGGGGAAAACAAGGTTTGAGTTAATACAGATTTTAAATATATTTTTAAATATTAAAGCGTAAATATTAAATATACTATCATAATATATATTTTATTATAAATGTATTTTAAATATAATATTTTTTAGATATAAATATTTTTAGATAAATATTATTTAAAACAATTAAAGGACTTTGACACATTAAATTAGTGTTTTTAAATATTAAAATACATTTATAATAATAATAATTGTATTTATATATAATTTATATATAATATATTATTATAATAGTATATTTAATGAGTCGTGGTTGGACACATTAAAGATTTAAAAATAATGAAATATAATATTTTGTAAATATATTAGATACATATTTATTTTTAAATAGGTTTTAAAAAAACACATGAAAGATTTTAAATATATTTTTCAACATGAAATATAATATTTTTGAATGTATATTTTAAAATGTATGTAAGAAATATTTTTAAATATCTATTATTATTATTAGTATTGTAAAAAAGGTTGTACATAAAAAAAATTAAATACATTTGAAATATTAAATATAAAACGTTTAAAAACATTTTTTTGGTTGGAATAACAAGGTTTAAGTTGAACTTACTAAATATTTTATATATTGTTTTAAATATTTAACATAAATTTAATATTTTTTGTTTATTTTTACATACATTTTATTTTATAGTAATATAAAATATATTTATATATATTTTTTTTAGCTTGGTATCTTTTATTTATGGCTTATTCGCTTCACTTTTGGTGTTTAAATTTGCCAAAAATATAACTTTTTTTTGTTATTAAGAAAGCAGGTGAGAAAAAGAGTACATTTTATAAAAAGTAACAGTTACT
Source organism: Romanogobio albipinnatus (assembly GCA_023566225.1). Lineage (NCBI taxonomy): Eukaryota > Metazoa > Chordata > Actinopteri > Cypriniformes > Gobionidae > Romanogobio > Romanogobio albipinnatus. The sequence goes on from CM042248.1 coordinate 54,604,357, forward strand.
TTTTAGGGCGTAACGCATTACTTTTTTAAAGTAATGGTGATACGGTGGTCCAGAAAGGACACACTTCATATTTTAAAGGCTTGACGAGTGCAGTTTTCTTTCTTATGACATGTTTTTCCCGGTTCTGTTGAGAGTTTCGAGGTTCGCTGGCGTAGGGATGAGCCCACATTCACACAGATTCGTTTGGCAGGCGCTTTTATCCGAAGTGACTTGCAGTGCGTTTTCCCTGGGAGCTGACCCCTTGACCCCGGCGGTGCGGGCGTCACGCTGGCCCACTTGACCTCTGAGCAATAAAGCGTTCCCCTCGGAGTCTCCGGTTGCAGTTCCTGTGCTGTTTTCCTGTGCTGTCACGTTATATCCACGAGACGGGGCTTTGAGCATCAGTACGCCGCGCGTCTCTTTCATGTTGTTGATGTTTTACTGAAGCTCTTGTTTCTTCTGGAGCGTGAGAGAGGAAGGTCAGGCTCTTCGTCACTAATAATCTGGGATTCTCAGATTCTGTCCGAGCTCTGATCGCAGTGATGGAGGCCGAATGCTGAGAAGAAACGCTCAGTGTTTTTGTCTTGACTGCAGTGTCCCGGCGTCTCAGTCCGGCTCCGAGGGGCTGAGCGTACGGGCCTCTACCACACTGAGGAGCATTTGGGCGGTAATGGTTTGCAGATGAGGAGAGGAGAGATAATGTCATGATAACACACACACACTGGACTTCACAGAGAGCAAACACACGTCATGTTTTGGCTGTCCTTTGAGTCCTTTCAACATATTGATCTGTCCCACATGGCAACTACCAACCATTAGGACATGGGAAACGTGGAATTTCAAGATTTAAAATATATGTTTAAATATTAAAGCATAAATATTAAATATTATAAATGTATATATTTATATATACAGTGCAGAAAATAAGTATTTGAACACCTGAGAAAATCAATGTTAATATTTGGTACAGTGCCTTTGTTTGCGATTACAGAGGTCAAAGGTTTCCTGTAGTTGTTCAGCAGGTTTGCACTGCAGGAGGGATTTTGGCCCACTCCTCCACACAGATCTTCTCTAGATCAGTCAGGTTTCTGGCCTGTCGCTGAGAAACACGGAGTTTGAGCTCCTCCAAAGATTCTCTATTGGGTTTAGGTCTGGAGACTGGCTAGGCCACGCCAGAACCTTGATATGCTTCTTACAGAGCCACTCCTTGGTTATCCTGGCTGTGTGCTTCGGGTCATTGTCATGTTGGAAGACCCAGCCTCGACCCATCTTCAATGCTCTAACTGAGGGAAGGAGGTTGTTCCCCAAAATCTCGCAATACATGGCCCCGGTCATCCTCTCCTTAATACAGTGCAGTCGCCCTGTCCCATGTGCAGAAAAACACCCCCAAAGCATGATGCTACCCCCCCCCCCCCCCCCCCCATGCTTCACAGTAGGGATGGTGTTCTTGGGATGGTACTCATCATTCTTCTTCCTCCAAACACGTTTAGTGGAATTATGAGCAAAAAGTTCTATTTTGGTCTCATCTGAGCACATGACTTTCTCCCAGGACTCCTCTGGATCATCCAAATGGTCATTGGCAAACTTAAGACGGGCCTTGACATGTGCTGGTTTAAGCAGGGGAACCTTCCGTGCCATGCATGATTTCAAACCATGACGTCTTAGTGTATTACCAACAGTAACCTTGGAAACGGTGTCCCAGCTCTTTTCAGGTCATTGACCAGCTCCTCCCGTGTAGTTCTGGGCTGATTTCTCACCTTTCTTAGGATCATTGAGACCCCATGAGGTGAGATCTTGCATGGAGCCCCAGTCCGAGGGAGATTGACAGTCATGTTTAGCTTCTTCCATTTTCTAATGATTGCTCCAACAGTGGACCTTTTTTCACCAAGCTGCTTGGCAATTTCCCCGGAGCCCTTTCCAGCCTTGTGGAGGTGTACAATTTTGTCTCTAGTGTCTTTGGACAGCTCTTTGGTCTTGGCCATGTTAGTAGTTGGATTCTTACTGATTGTATGGGGTGGACAGGTGTCTTTATGCAGCTAACGACCTCAAACAGGTGCATCTAATTTAGGATAATAAATGGAGCGGAGGTGGACATTTTAAAGGCAGACTAACAGGTCTATTCATGCTTTGATTAAAGCATGAATATTAAATATACTATTATAATATATATTTAATTAAAAATGTGTTTTAGATTTGTAGATAATAAATATTGTCTGGGTTGGACACATTAAAGATTTAAATATTTAAACAATTATTAAATATAATATTTTTAGATAAAAAAGGACTGACATTCAATTTTGTTTTAAATATGAAATATGGTATTTTTAAATATATATGTTTTCAAATTTTTATATAAGACATTTATTTTTAAATAGCTTTATTATTATTTTTTAAAGGAGGTCTAAAAGATTTTAAATATATTTTAAATATAAAATGTAATATTTTGAAGGTTTGAGTTGGACATAATAAAGATTTTAAATGTGTTTTTAAATATTAAAATATTACATATAATATTTTAACATATATTTAATTAATAATAATGTATTTTAGATTTTTGGATAAGAAATATAGAGTCTGTTTTGGACACATTAAAGTTTTTTAATATTTAATATTATATTTATTAAATATAGTATTTTTAAACATATTTATTTGTAAAAAATTTTAAAGGACTTTGACACAATAAATATTAAATATGAAATATAGTATTTTTAAATATATATGTTTTAAAATGTACTGAAATATTGTTAAATAGGTTTATTATTTTATTTGTGTTTATCTGGACATTATACATTTAAATATTAAATGTAACATTGTTAAATTGTTAGATAAGACATTTTTATAGCTTTTTTAGACAAAAACGAGAATTGAGTTATATGAATATATTTTTTAAATATTAAAACATAAATATTAAATGTATATTTTACATGCATTTAATTATATAGTGATATAAAATAAATATAAAGATAGATAATTTTGATATTTTAAATGACTTTTTCTGTAAGTAAGGTCTGATTTGGAAATATTAAAGATTTTTAAAAAATATTAAAACAAATGTTGAATATAATATTCTTAAAAATAGATTTTTAAATAGATGTTTTACACATAAAATATAATACTTTTAAATGTATTTAGATAAATATTTTAAACAGTCTGAGTTGGACATAAATATTAAAACAAAATATGCTATTTTCAAATCTATATTTTTTTAGATAAGAACTATAGATATCATTTATATAGACATTCTTAATAATAATTTTTAAATATCCTGAAACTACTGAGCTGAAACTGTAGTTTGATGGGCTCTATAAGATCAGATGAAGAGCAAACACGTCTCAGTCTGTGGATCGTCGCTCACGATGGGTTTTGTCATGAGTTGAGTTTAATGAGCGGCTCCGAAGCTTTTAATGTTATTCCTCTTGACTTTTACAGAGCGCCGAGAGCTTCAGATGACAGTTCTATTAGAGCGTCTGTTCCTGGACGGATCCTTACGGAAAGCTGTGTGTGCTCTGACTGACTCATGTGGGATGTTCTGGGAAGTCCCGGAAAACGAGAATCCAGCTTACAGTAAAACCAGTCCAAGATTCGCTTCCCAGAGGTTCAGGACGAACGTTCCTCGAGCGTTTAAACAGTGTTTCCCTGGGAAAGATGGAGCAGGTAAAACCATCAGAGAATCCAGAGACCTTCAGCCGTCAGTCCAGATGATACAGAAAACATGTCTCTCTCTCTCTCTCTCTCTCTCTCTCTCTCTCTCTCTCTCTCTCTCTCTCTCTCTCTCTCTCTCTCTCTCTCTCTCTCTCTCTCTCTCTCTCTCTCTCTCTCTCTCTCTCTCTCTCTCTCTTCTGTCCGTATTCATGTCCATTCAGAACGGACTAGTTTTCCCAGAGGTAAAGCAGTTTTGCTAAAACACCTGGAAAAAATAACATTATAATATTATGTTTGTCCCCCTGACCAGTCTAGGCATGGACTCCACTAGACCCCTGAAGGTGTGCTGTGGTATCCGGCACCAAGATGTTAGCAGCAGATCCTTTAAGTCCTGTAAGTTGTGAGGCGGGGCCTCCATGGATCGGAATTGTTTGTTCAGCTCATCCCACAGCCAAGTCAACACCTCAACACTCCCCACGGGCATCAATGAGCCTCGGCCGCCCATGACCCTGTGGCCGGTTCTCCACTGGTCCTTCACTTCTGATAGAGACTGACCACTGCAGACCGGGAACACCCCACAAGAGCTGCAGTTCTGGAGATGCTCTGACCCAGTCGTCTAGCCGTCACAATCTGGCCCTTGTCAAACTCGCTCAAATCCTCACGCTTGCCCATTTCTCCTGCTTCTAACACATCAACTCTGAGGACAAATTGTTGCTTATACAATGTTCAGGGTAAAAAGGAAATGCCCCAAAGAGCCGTTCAGGGGTGCGTTTCCCGAAACCATTGTTAGCCAACTATGGTCGCAAGTTCCGTCGTTATCAGCAGTTCAACGAGTCGGTCTTTCCCGAAACCATTGTTAGCCAACTATGGTCGCAAGTTCCGTCGTTATCAGCAGTTCAACGAGTCGGTCTTTCCCGAAACCATCGTTCCAACGAACATTCGCAAACGGCATCGCAAAGTTGTGTGCTCTAGAAACTGCGGTTAGAAGCTGAGTTTCTTGTTTGCATGACATGTGGATTTAATAAATCCTTATCTTGAGCGAAATAAGCAGTCTGACATCCAATCCAGTACAATCTATATACTGTATTTTATTTAGAATACATACTAATGTCATTTACGTCTTTTAGTTTGTAAAATAGAGATTTAAAGCACTGTTTTTAAAGAGTGCGCATGTGTGGACGTGCTCTAGTGTGTAAGGACGAGACAATGATTGAATTTGGAAATAAAGCAGAATAACTGAGAAAAAGTAGAATTAGTCCTCAGATGTTCATAATTTACAGCAAAAAATCTAGCTTTAATTCAACCTTACGTTTTTTTACAGACGCTAGGACACATTTCTCAATACTTAGGTCACTTTTGCAAAACTCTTCACACAGTTCTCCTAACCAACGTTCAGCATTCACATTCAAAATGCACTACAACTACCAAAACACTTTATTCAGGTCTCAAATCGACTAATCCGACAAACACACTTTGTCACCCACAAAACAATGAGCTAAAAAACACACACAACATGCAGTTATACAAAACAAGGACACATCTCTGTTTATAATTCACTGCAATATATGTGACTGGAATCAATCAGACATGATGCAGAATTCGTCAATATTGTATGTCGTTTATTTTTATTTTTCCAAATACAAGAATTTGTACACACACCATCCACCATCTACAATGAGAATCAGCTGTGGCTGGTCCAATTGTTTTTATAGCATTTAATTTTAAGATTTTAAATATATTTCATTAAAATATTACTGTAGGAATGTAGCAAATTGCTGTCTTATTTAGGTTTGTATTATGTTATTGTTTTGAACATAAGTTTAACAGTTTTGAAAACAGTATGTAAGCAGGTGCAAATTGGCCTGAGAGTTTTGGCAGTTAGAAAAGAATTGATGAAATTTGAGAGATGTAGCCATTGAATGCATTTTGTGCCAAAGCAATGATAATCGATCCTCAGTTTAGCCCACATAGACTTCTGTTGTGCTCACTGTGTGAAGAGTTTTGCAAAAGTGACCTAAGTATTGAGAAATGTGTCGTGTAACGTCTGTAAAAAACTGTAAACGGGTTCATTAAGAAGTTATTACTCCACCCCCTGTGTGACATCATTAACCAACGTGGTTGAACGTCAAATGTGCGACAATACGGTTTCGGGAAACAGTCGTGACTAGCTAGTTGATTTCTTCAACGATGCAACGTACTATGGTAGTTAAGCAGTGAGTTACGCCATTATACGGGAAACACACCCCTGTACTGTTATGTCAAAGAAAAGACATTCATTCAAACTATAGTCTCTCATAGTCAGATCTATATAGTCTATAATCTTAAATAAAGCTGTGTTTCCACCCCAGGAACGTTCCCCAGGAGCGAGGGACTTTGGGGTGGTACTCGACCACAGGGTCTAAATTAAGCTTTGGGTAAAAATTTCCCCCTCAAAATGGCCCTGCTCGCGAGGTTTTTCAAAGTTCAGGAACTTTCGGGGGGTGGGACAAGGGCGCTGAATTGGTTGAGCTCACGCATGGAGGAAGAAATCCAGCGGGAACCAGAGGTGGACAGTAACTAAGTACATTTACTTGAGTACTGTACTTAAGTACACTTTTTGAGTATCTGTACTTTCCTTGAGTAGTATTTTTTCTGGAAACGTATGACTTTTACTTCACTACATTTGAAAGACAAATATCGTACTTTTTACTCCACTACATTTCTATCAAGGCCCTCGAAGTAGAAAGTCATAGCCGCTTTGAAAGTCAGTGGATGATTCGTTTTCTTCTTTTTTTTGTTGCAGACAGCCTATCAGTGATCACTCTTGTAGGATCACATGAAGTTCAATGATTTCCAAGTATTTTTTGAACACCAATCAATCGATGGCAAAATAGAAGGCGGCAGTTCCCAGGCGCAGTGCGCGCAAACATGGTCATACTTAAAAGTTAAAATTCAGAAGAGCAGACGGGGATAAGTCTGAAAAAGTGTGACGACACGAAAGTGCACACAGAAAGCTGCCTCTCAGATGCCAGACCACAAGTACTTAAGTTTAGTCTATTGAAAACTAAAATCTTATTATAGTCAATTAAAAGTAAACTAAAACTAAAACAATTCAGATGCCTTAAATGTTATAGTCAAAAAAACTAAAACTAAATCCAAATTTGCTGTCAAAATGAACACTGGTATGAAGTATGATTGGTCAAATGATTTTTATAGATTTACCCGCCAAGTTGCCTTAGCCTTGTGGATAGAGCGCTAACGCATAGGTAACGTTCAACAATGATGTTAGTTAGCATGCAAAAGGGTTAAAGGGATAGTTCACCCAAAAATGAAAATTAGCCCATGATTTACTCGCCCTCAAGTCATCTTTCAAGTCATCCGAGGTGTGTATGACATTCTTCTTTCAGAGGAATAAAATCAGACGAGTTATAATGTTCTGGCTAATCCAAGCATTATAATAGCAGTAATAGTTGCTCCATAAAAAGGTTTTGAAGTCCATAAAAAAGGCATCTGTCCGTCATATAACTGCCCCACGCGGCTCTGGGTGTTAATAAAGGCCTTCTGAAGCGAATCAATGCGTTTGTGTAAGAAAAATATCCATATTTAAAAATGTATTTCATTTTTTTCTATGGCTCTGCATCAGCCGTCCCCGTGCCATCACTTCCGGCGAATAAGGTCAAAACACCGACGCGATCATAGATATATACATAGAATCCTCATTAGTGCCTGCGCGGATCGGTCGAATGAGACATCTACATATATATATATATCTATGATTACACCAGTATTTTGACCTTATTCGCCGGAAGTTATGGAGCTGGGAATACTAGATGACATTCGTCTGATAAGAGGTTAAATAAATAGCACAAATACTGTTGGGTTTCTCACAGAAACCGATGGTTTCGTGTCTTAAGACATCAATGTGTCGCCACGAGCCGCAGGGTTTAATAAGGATTCGTATGTCTGTGTGTTTTTACTCTCATTGCTCTCATACTCTAAAATATCCCCATTGACATCATCATACGACTATCACACTGCAGCGGCTGGAGTTACACATCTGCATTTGTTCCTGGGACGAATTGTTCCGGTGGAAACGGGGCTTAAGATTCTGCTGCAGTTCCCTCAGCGGCCACCGGTGTCGCTATAACAAGGCTTTTTGAATTACACATAGAGCCTCTTTAATACCCACTGTATTAGGAAATATGTGCATTATATTCAATATATTTGATCGGACCGAAGACCTTTAATCTGAAACATCTTTACACACAAACACATTTCTGCACTTTTCAAAAGAGCTAATTACACCAAACACAACAACACCAGCGAGAAACATCTGCGCTTTATGTAACTCTGACTCTGGGTTTGTTCTCACGTAAATCATCAGATCTGTGTGATTCTTGTGTGTGTGTAATTCTGTGTGTGTGTGTAATTAGCATAAAAAGAGCTTTAGCCCAACACTTATGTTGCGTTCTGGAACGCGACAGTATAAATCACTTTGAACAGACGATAGAAAGTCACACGTGTTTGAAACGACCGATGGGGATTTTCATCCGTATCTCTTCATCCCCTCTTCTCGTCTCTTTGAGCTGGACTGGGATGAGTCGGGATGCAGGAGGCATCTTCTCCTGCTCGGAGAGGAAGTTGTCCCTCTGCAGTTCTCATCACGGTGTGGTTATGTGAAGAACAGACCTGACGGGAAACAGCAGTGGACTCATTACTCACAATCCTGGCACGCAAACAAACATCACGTTTAATTCTGCTCGCACAGAGAGAAACCAGTTGCAAATCTGGTTTCACCAGAAGAGTTCTTGGTAGCATTCGTTAAAGGGCCAGTTCTGCTGTTTTAAAGGTTCCTATGTTTCTCCTACAATAGTCTGTTGTGATTGGTCGACTCTGCTCTGAATGGTCAGACGGCCCAGTCTGTCATGATTGGTCGACTCTGCTCTGATTGGTCAGATGGCCCAGTCTGTTGTGATTGGTCGACTCTGCTCTGAATGGTCAGATGGCCCAGTCTGTCATGATTGGTCGACTCTGCTCTGATTGGTCAGATGGCCCAGTCTGTTGTGATTGGTCGACTCTGCTCTGATTGGTCAGACGGCGTGGGTTTGACCATATCAATCTCATCAAAGTGAATTTGCTTTGGCGTCTTCTCCACATGAACAACACAAACCAAACTCTTCCAGTCTCAGATACAACTAGTCTTTGAGGGCGGGGCAAAGAAGAGATGCTGTTCAGCGGCAGCCAATGAAGACCATGGGCCCTATCTTGCACCCAGCGCAATTGACTTTGTACACCGACGCATGTGTCATTCCTATTTTGCACCCGCGCAAAGCGCGCTTTTCCCTCCACAGAAGCACGTCGCTAAACTAGTGAATGAACTTGCGCTCCCTGGGCGGTTCAGCGCAAAAAAGGAGGCGTGTTCCGGCGCAAACAATCCCTGGTGCTATTTTGCTGTTTCATTAAACAATTGCGCCACTGACCAGAAAAAACCTAGTCTAAAGTCAGTGGCGCGTTGTGCGTTGTTCACTATGCTATTTTAAGGGCGCATGCTTGACCATAGCGTGCACAACGCGCATACACTTTGCTCATGTAATCTACACAGATGCAACAGTTATTTTTGCAAATCATAAATTGTTACACTAAAAAAATATTAACACATGAGATGACGGAAATCATTGTGGTGTGCCACGAAGATGTGAAAAAATAGGCATAAATCTAGCGTACAAATTATTCAGGCTAATTATTTATTTAACCGACGCTATTTTGGGTGGGTTTCTCCCATCCCCATACAACACAACTTCTCTGTCTTTCACTGCTCTTACAAGAACATCAGTCTCCTCGGCTGTGAACCGCTCCTGGCGTGCGCCTGGTAAATACGCCATAATAATAGCAATCCATAATGGAACTTGCGCACCTGCTTTTAAAGGGAATGTTGGATGACGCTCTGATTGGTTTATTCACGTTACGCCCAAACCACACCTATGAATAATGAAGCTACTTCAGACCAACCCATTTTAGATTTGCGCCGGGCGCAAGAGCCATTTATCCCGCCGGGAAAATAGCAACAGCGCCGAGACCCGCCCACAAAGTTACTTGCGCTTTGCGCTTTGACACTTGCGTTTCAGATCGTTAAAATAGGGCCCCATAGGTTGGCATTATGCAAATTTTTTAAATGTAGGAATGTATAGGAAGTGAGACTGGAATTGAAAAAATGACTCGTTCAATAGGGAAGAAAAGACGATCGCTGTACTTCTGGAGTTCTTCTAGCATGTTCCTCAATGTTTACCAGCATCCATATGCTTTCTTCCCAACAGCACCATTGCCGGAGCTCTGGACCGGATCTGTAATGGAAACCCAGCGCTGGGATCCCCATATGTTCCTGATGGACATGAAGTCTGGATACGGCATGAGAGCCGGGACAGTAATGGCTTCAGTGTGTCATTCCATAGCAGCATCCATGATGGACTCATTAATACACATCTGGGGTCATTATGAATCGGACCTTTATTATCCCACTAGGAGTTCAAAGGAACAGGCACTTTTGAGATGTTTACGTCAGTGGGGCGGCACACTCCGAAAAACCACAAAAGACTTGACCAAGTTGCCAGCCTGGGTCATTTCATATGACCACTGACAGTGGAAGTGAGTAACACTGATGATCTCTGTTAGTGGGTGGGATATATTAGGCAGCAAGTGAACATGTCGTCCTCAGAGTTGATGTGTCAGAAGCAGGAGAAATGGGCGAGCGTGAGGATTTGAGCGAGTTTGACAAGGGCCAGATTGTGACGGCTAGACGACTGGGTCAGAGCATCTCCAGAACTGCAGCTCTTGTGGGGTGTTCCCGGTCTGCAGTGGTCAGTCTCTATCAGAAGTGAAGGACCAGTGGAGAACCGGCCACAGGGTCATGGGCGGCCGAGGCTCATTGATGCCCGTGGGGAGCGAAGGCTTGATTTTGATATTGTAGGATTTATCCCTGTAAAGAAGAGCTGAACTCTTGTTTGCATGTATTTGTTTGTGATACTAACAGCTGTAGTTTTGCTTTCCTGTGGGTGAAAACTGCTCAAAGATCTTTAAACACACACACTAGTACACAGATCTATTAACCGCGGAGTTCAATTTCTTATCAGCTGCCATTGGATGAGGGCCAGCAGTGTTCGGCTGTAATGGAGCTCAACATGTGCTGTTTACTCCAGTGGCGATCTCACACGATTGCTTACATAAGCCAGATAATGTGCCAATTAAAAACACTAATACAACTTCATTGGAAGTGGTTGTAAAGCAACAGTTAGTGTACATTAGCATTATTTATGATTAAAATTAACAGAAGCTTTGAAACTTCTGAACCTTTTATGATGGATGGATGCACTTTTATGATGGACAGATGCACTTTTATGATGGATAGATGCACTTTTATGATGGATAGATGCACTTTTATGATGGACAGATGCACTTTTATGATGGACGGATGCACTTTTATGATGGATAGATGCCCTTTTATGATGGATAGATGCACTTTTATAATGGATGGATGCACTTTTATGATGATAGATGCCCTTTTATGATGATAGATGCACTTTTATGATGGACGGATGCACTTTTATGATGGATAGATGCCCTTTTATGATGGATAGATGCACTTTTATGATGGATGGATGCCCTTTTATGATGGATAGATGCACTTTTATGATGGATAGATGCCCTTTTATGATGGATAGATGCACTTTTATGATGGATAGATGCACTTTTATGATGGACAGATGCACTTTTATGATGGATAGATAAACTTTTATGATGGACAGATGCACTTTTATGATGGATAGATGCACTTTTATGATGGATAGATGCACTTTTATGATGGACAGATGCACTTTTATGATGAATAGATGCACTTTTATGATGGACAGATGCACTTTTATGATGGATAGATGCACTTTTATGATGGATAGATGCACTTTTATGATGGACAGATGCACTTTTATGATGAATAGATGCACTTTTATGATGGACAGATGCACTTTTATGATGGATAGATGCACTTTTATGATGGACAGATGCACTTTTATGATGAATAGATGCACTTTTATGATGGACAGATGCACTTTTATGATGGATAGATAAACTTTTATGATGGACAGATAAACTTTTATGATGCATGGATGCACTTTTATGATGGACGGATGCACTTTTATGATGGATAGATAAACTTTTATGATGCATGGATGCACTTTTATGATGGATAGATAAACTTTTATGATGGATAGATGCACTGTTATGATGGATGGATGCACTTTTATGGACAGAAACAGTCATTCACTGCCATTATAAAGCTTAGAAGAGTCAGGACGTTTTTTAATATAACTCTGATTGTGTTCGTCTGAAGGAAGAATGTCACACACACCTCGGATGACCTGAGGGAGAGTAAATCATGGGATAATTAAAATGTTTGGGTGAACCGTCCCTTTAAAGTCGCAAATGAAGATCTTTTTATGAAATCTGAGCTTTCTCTCCACTGACAGCTATGCCAGGGGTTTTCAAACTTTATGATGCCAAGGACCCCCAAATATGACAAACCTCTTCATGAGGGACCCCTTCCTAAAATCCATCTATATATTTCATATATACAAAACATAAATATTATGATAAATATTAGCCTAAGTGTGACATTATAAATACAACATGTTGTTTCGTAACTTAAATTGGCTATACTTAATGTTGGATGTATAAACCTGAAGAAGAACATTTTTCAATTAAAAATTATTTGTATAAGCAACTTTTACAATAAATGTGTGTAAGCGGCTTACAGTTAAGAATACTGTTCACTTTAATGCTAAGAATATTGCATTACAACCATAGTGAGCAAGATAAAGGGGACTATAGTGAGACAACTCTCTAGAAAGATTCATATACAATTCTGGAATATATGTACACAGCAAGAAAGGAGAGAAAGATTTAGAAATGAAACGTTACTTTATCCATTTTTGCTTTGTGTTTTTATTCTCTGAAATGTTCCCCGGACCCCAGTTTGAAAACCCCTGAGCTATGCCACTGCCACTTTATTCACTTTATTAGTTCATTAAGAGATCATAAAACGAATCCATATGAATCAAACCACAACCATCCAATCAATTTCCCACAGATAAAATCAAGCCCGTCCTACATTTGTTCTTGTTTGCGAAGCGTTTCACTCGATATACGGCACAACGGGGAGGAAGACACCAGCGCAGCTTCCCTTTCATACCATTTGACCTTCATACCTAAGAAGATTTTTGTGAGTCCGGCCGCGAGGTTTGGGTGTGATGGTGATGGTGTGTGTGCAGAGCATTCTGTGTTTGTCATCAGCACGCGCTCAATCCATTACTTTCCTCCCGGGAGGAAGTCTAGTTTCCCGTCTCCCGCCAGCAGTGATCCGTACGGGAAGGTTTAGGGTTTGAACGCTCACTAAATCGCTTTTAGACGCTCAGGCTTGTGTTGTGTTTTTGCTTTGCTGCCATTTTGGGACATCAAACGATCGCCAGCTGGGATTTGAACTAGGAAACCTGGCGCTGCTTTAGCCCAAACACAACATATGATGAGGTTCGGTGATCTGCGCTCCACTGGTGCGTGTTTGCTCTGGGTTAATGGGTCATTTTGCTGGGTGAAACTAAAACACTCGTTTGAGACCCATTATCCTGTTTTCACAAAACTGATTGAGACAGCCAGCACAGAAAAACACTGTCACCACTTCATTCAGGTGTAAACAGTAATACTTTGATAAAGCATGCTCATATAGACCTGTTTTGTAATTGCTAGTCAGTTTTGATTTCATATTTCGCATTCATGCATTAGTAAAAATGCTTAGTTTTGTGATCAAAGCTCTGTAGTTTTAAACATATAATGCAATATAATGATGACCGAGAGACAAATGAACCTTCCTCAACAGCAACATTTAGAAACGCGTCTTGAGATATTTGTCCACATTGCTGCGCTCTTGCTAGCGATTTACATTTATTTCTGATTGCATGAACGCTTGTGGTGTGAACGGCCCGCCAGTTTTCAACATGTCAGTGATTGAAACATTAGTGTGTGTGAAGCTGGTTTAGTAGGGTTTTTTAGTAGTTCACTATTTTTGTGTTCAGGCTAAATCCAGTAACGTTCAGGGTTATAGTGAGGTCAAACAGAAGGTCAAATGTCATAGTGCATGAGCTCTTGAGCTCTGACGATGTCACTTCAGGATCTGATGGTCATCAGATGCCACATTCGACCGCTCCAGACACATCAACACGTCCGCCATCTTGGAACGGCTAACTTTACTCGTTACATCAAAAAGTAATCCTATCACATAATGCACGTTACTTGTAATGCGTTACATCAAAAAGTAATCTGATCGTGTAATGCGTTACTTTACTCGTTACATCAAAAAGTAATCTGATCGTGTAATGTGTTACTTTACTCGTTACATCAAAAAGTAATCTGATCGCGTAATGCGTTACTTTACTCGTTACATCAAAAAGTAATCTGATTGTGTAATGTGTTACTTTACTCGTTACATCTAAAAGTAATCCGATCGTGTAATGCGTTACTTTACTCGTTACATCTAAAAGTAATCTGATTACGTAATGCGTTACTTTACACGTTACATCAAAAAGTAATCTGATCGTGTAATGTGTTACTTTACTCGTTACATCTAAAAGTAATCCGATCGTGTAATGCGTTACTTTACACGTTACATCTAAAAGTAATCTGATTGTGAAATGCGTTACTTTACTCGTTACATCTAAAAGTAATCTGATCGCGTAATGCGTTACTTTACTCGTTACATCAAAAAGTAATCTGATTGTGTAATGTGTTACTTTACTCATTACATCAAAAAGTAATCTGATCGTGTAATGCGTTACTTTACTCGTTACATCTAAAAGTAATCTGATTACGTAATGCGTTACTTTACTCGTTACATCTAAAAGTAATCCGATCGTGTAATGCGTTACTTTACACGTTACATCAAAAAGTAATCTGATTGTGAAATGCGTTACTTTACTCGTTACATCAAAAAGTAATCTGATCGTGTAATGTGTTACTTTACACGTTACATCAAAAAGTAATCTGATTGTGAAATGCGTTACTTTACTCGTTACATCAAAAAGTAATCTGATTGTGAAATGCGTTACTTTACTCGTTACATCAAAAAGTAATCTGATCGTGTAATGTGTTACTTTACACGTTACATCAAAAAGTAATCTGATTGTGTAATGTGTTACTTTACTCGTTACATCTAAAAGTAATCCGATCGTGTAATGCGTTACTTTACACGTTACATCAAAAAGTAATCTGATTGTGAAATGCGTTACTTTACTCGTTACATCAAAAAGTAATCTGATCGTGTAATGCATTACTTTACTCGTTACATCAAAAAGTAATCTGATTGTGAAATGTGTTACTTTACTCGTTACATCAAAAAGTAATCTGATTGTGTAATGCGTTACTTTACTCGTTACATCAAAAAGTAATCTGATTGTGTAATGTGTTACTTTACTCGTTACATCTAAAAGTAATCTGATTGTGTAATGCGTTACTTTACACGTTACATCTAAAAGTAATCTGATTGTGTAATGCGTTACTTTACTCGTTACATCAAAAAGTAATCTGATCGTGTAATGTGTTACTTTACACGTTACATCAAAAAGTAATCTGATCGCGTAATGCGTTACTTTACTCGTTACATCAAAAAGTAATCTGATTGTGAAATGCGTTACTTTACTCGTTACATCAAAAAGTAATCTGATTGTGTAATGTGTTACTTTACTCGTTACATCTAAAAGTAATCTGATTGTGTAATGCGTTACTTTATACGCTACATCAAAAAGTAATCTGACCGTGTAATGCATTACTTTACACGCTACATCAAAAAGTAATCTGATTGTGTAATGTGTTACTTTACTCGTTACATCTAAAAGTAATCTGATCGTGTAATGTGTTACTTTACACGTTACATCAAAAAGTAATCTGATTGTGTAATGTGTTACTTTACACGCTACATCAAAAAGTAATCTGACCGTGTAATGCGTTACTTTACACGCTACATCAAAAAGTAATCTGACCGTGTAATGCGTTACTTTACACGCTACATCAAAAAGTAATCTGACCGTGTAATGCGTTACTTTACACGTTACATCAAAAAGTAATCTGACCGTGTAATGCGTTACTTTACACGCTACATCAAAAAGTAATCTGATTGTTTAATGCGTAACTTTACACTTGTTATATCAAAAAGTAATCTGAAATAATCAATTATGCATGTTACTTGTAATGTTACTCTGCTGATTTTAGATGAGACTGAAAACACCTGATCGCTAGTTTTTCCACAGTCTTCAAAAACATCAATAGATCAGTGTTCAGGTTTCCTCAGAGAGGAGAGATAGGCTAGAAATGTGTCCATTTTGTGTCAGTTTAGATCTTTGATGGAATCATGTCCTCGTGTTCTGATATCAAAGAATCGCGAAGTTCAACTTGTATCTATGTCTGCTGGTCGACCAGGAACACACTCGACAGCCGTAATCTTTAAGTTTTCATGATTTTTTTATCATTGTATTGTTGTGAAATAGCCTACACACTTGTGTTAAATACTGCATCTCTTCAGTTAAAACCAAAATATACTGAAAATCTCTGATAAAAAAACCCCGTAATTATTAATATTTAAATGAGGAATTAATCGCCTCTGGCTATGCATAACTTTTGAAGTCTTGAGTCACTGTCACCGTAAATGAACGGACAGATCGGATGGATGATGTCACGCAGTAATGAGTGAAATACAACACCGAGCAGCGCTGGAGATGCGCCGAACCGAGCAAGCCCAGACACATGCGGAGCGCAGAGCCCGGAGCGACTCTCTCTCTCTCTCTCTCTCTCTCTCTCTCTCTCTCTCTCTCTCTCTCTCTCTCTCTCTCTCTCTCTCTCTCTCTCTCTCTCTCTCTCTCTCTCTCTCTCTCTCTCCCTCTCCCTCCCCCAGTCAGGTTTAATACGGATCTTCTGATCTGCTCTCTCAATAAACTCACTGTATCCCATCGTGACGCTGTTCTCAGCAGCGCGCTTGATGTCTGAGATCTGATCCGCGGCGACGGGAAGCTCTCCATGCGCGCGTGCTCGCGGAGACGGACTGTGATGTGGAAGCTGCTGATCAGGCAGGATCTGGTCTCATGAGCCGGTGGTGTCTTCTGCTGTGGAATTCTGTTTTCGCGTTGAAAACTGCTGCTTGGACAAATGCATACAAATGCATTTAGGAGCTCAACGGACAAGGAGTGGACACGTTTCTCCCACAGCGACAACGTGAGTAACTTTCGACCTCGGGGGCTTCAGGGGACCCGCCGTGCTCATCGAGCAGCTTCTGCAGAGCGTTTTAGGGAACGCGAAAGCAATGCGTTATAGAATGTGTTAACGTTAACGATACTAAAACGATTATCGGCGTGTTTGTGCAAACCTTTTAAATAGAGTTTTGTACCAAGTTTGATTTATGAAAGACTTGAATATGATCACAAATCAATTGTGATTTTCAGTCTGCTGCTGTATTTTCCATATGTTGATCCGGGGTGAAATTCCTCCTGCTTTTGGGAGCAAATTTGCACCAGATGAGAGGACGCTCTGTGATTTACTGGCTCATTTGTTTGCCTTTATCATCTGTAGCTGCTGTTCATAAAGGGTAGATTTGGCTGAAGGGACAGTGCGAGTGGGTTTGCTGTGCGCTGTTAGTTCAGGTCTCCAAACCGACACAGCAGCGGCAACATTCCTCATGGAGATGAGCATTGACCTCTAACATCTGGACAGCCGTTCCTGACTCAATGAAACCCCAGCAAATCCACACATGCACCTGACTGCGATCTCGCTCTTCATAAAGCACAGATATCACATCAAGTATCAATGCCAGTTACACGTTCAGTGGCTTTCGTCCTGCCATAAACTCGTTCCAAACCTGTAGGACTTTCTGTCTTCTGTGGAAAAAGATGATGTTTTGAAGCATGGAGCTCAGTGTTCAACAGAACGTCACACAGGTTTGGAATGAAGTTCATGTTTGGATGAACTTTGCCTTCGGGAGGTGTTTCTACCTGACCGGGTTGCTTTGGTCATGGAAAATGTGGAAATGTCAGGAAATATTTAGAGGGTCTGACTGGAGACGTTTGCGTGCTGTATTCAGTATAATTGTTCACATCTATTCATGTCTTATCATAGCGGGAACACTCTTGGGAATTCATCGGTCAAAAGGTGTGAGAACCCTGAGCTGATTTGACAACTGAAAATGACCGTCATGAGCTTGAACCCAATGTTCAGTCATGATGAATACAGTTCTTGACATTACCGCAGTCACTTATTAATGCGAA
Organism: Romanogobio albipinnatus; assembly: GCA_023566225.1. Classification (NCBI taxonomy): domain Eukaryota; kingdom Metazoa; phylum Chordata; class Actinopteri; order Cypriniformes; family Gobionidae; genus Romanogobio; species Romanogobio albipinnatus. The sequence continues at coordinate 54,622,302 of CM042248.1, forward strand.
GTTTGCATTTGTTAGATGAGCGTTCAATCTGGAACCCTTTGATTGGGAAAAAAGTGTAACCTGAATGCTAGAAATGAGCTTGAACCCAATGCAATCTGTTTGATTCGGTCATGATGAATACAGTTTTTTTGTGTTCATGCACAGTTTGCATTTGTAAATGAGCGTTGATGAACATGTTTAATGCATTCATCCTCTAACCTGGAGCCAATTTATTGATCATAAAGTGTGCAAACCTTGACTTGTCAGCTACAAATGACTTTCATGAGCTTGAAACCAATGCAATCTGTTTGATTCGTCATAATAAATCGAGTTTTTGACATTACCGCAGTCACTTATTAATTTATAGTTTGCGTTAGATGAGCGTTGATACATGTTTAATGCATTCATCCTCCTATCCGGAACCAATTAATTTGTCAAAAAGTTTGCAAGCCTTGATTTGACAGCTACAAATGACCGTCATGAGCTTGAAACCAATGCAATCGGTTTGATCCGGTCATAATAAATACAGTTTTTGACATTACCGCAGTCACTTATTCATGCATAGTTTGCATTTATGAAATGAGTGTTCAATATGGAACCCTTTCATTGGTCATAAAGTGTACAAACCTTGATTTGACAACTAAAAATGACTCATGAACTTGAACCAAATGTTGGTTGGTTTGATTCAGTCATAAAAATAACAGTTTTGTAATTAACGCAGTCCCTTATTCATGCGTGTTGATGAACATGTTTAATGCACTCATTCCTCCTCCAACATGGATCCAATTCATTGGTCATAAAGTGTGCAAATCCTGACTTGACAGCTAAAAATGACTTTCATGAGCTTGAAACCAATGCAATCTGTTTGATTTGGTCATAATAAATACTATTATTAATGCATAGTTTGTTAAATGAGTGTCTAATCTGGAACCAATTCTGCCAAAAGGTGTGAGAACCCTGAGCTGATTTGACAACTGAAAATGACCGTCATGAGCTTGAACCAAATGTTCAGTCATGATGAATACAGTTCTTGACATTACCGCAGTCACTTATTAATGCGAAGTTTGCATTTGTTAGATGAGCGTTCAATCTGGAACCCTTTGATTGGGAAAAAAGTGTAACCTGAATGCTAGAAATGACTTTCATGAGCTTGAACCCAATGCAATCTGTTTGATTCGGTCATAAACGTACCATTAGTCTCTTATTAAGGCATAGTTTGCACGTTTAATGCATTCATTCAGTGTGGATGCACATCCTCCAGCCTGGAACCAGATCAGATTGAAGAGTCAGTATTCAGGCGTGTTCAGGAGCTCATCAGATCATGATTTAACCGTACAGTAGGCGAGCTGTAGTCATTACTGTGAGACTTGACTTGAGTTCCACTTGTTCTTGATCCAAGCTTGTGTAGACGGAGTCTGACGGGGTCTCTGGCAGTGTTTTGTTGGCCTACGGTTCTTCGTCCTGCTGGAAAGAGCAGCGTGACCAGAACAGCGCTTCAGTAATGTAGCCGCACTGAGGCTGCAGGTGTGAGAAACCCACGCCAACAGGATGAAAGATTGGCAGCCGATCAGTGAGCGAACTACGCCAGCATCTGCTCTGTATGCCGAGAACACAGCTCTGGCTCTGGCACGGACTGATGATGCGAGCCCAAATTATGCAAGCGCTGGGAATCAGAGAGATCCGCATTAGCCACACCCTCACGAGCCGATTGGCTGGGGCATTTTTGAGTGACTTCCTGGCTGTTTTGCAAAGTTTAAGGCACATGCTGTCGCTAGAATTGAAGATAGAAGTGCGAGTAAAACGGTACAGAGCTTGATTTGGATGGATAGATCGCCAGGGCCAATTTGAGATGTTGGCGTCCATACGGGTGCTGCTTTAACCACATGGACTCTTGTTTAGATTCCGCCTCCTCCGCTGGGTTTTGTTGTCTTTTCTTCGGCCGTGGAATGTCACACCATCCTCTCGAGCGGAGGCAGGTGGCATCCCGCGTTTGCTGTACCGTCCTCTCGGAGAAAACTGTGGGAAAACAAATACCTCTGACCAACCAATCAAATCAGCAGATTCAACTAGGGCCAGTTTTATTTGATCCCATTTATAATGGTTTTATTCCATTTTAATGATCAAAAAAGATGTCTAATCAATTGATTTCATTAAAAAAAATGATTAAATTGTAGCAATTTCCCAAATTTTCCCCAAATTAATAATCGAACAATTGATTAAATTGTATTTTGTTTTATGATTTAATACAAATTTCTTATTAAACAAACTGTGGTAATCAAATGAATGCAGACTTTAACAATTGAATTAATCTTTTAAAATTAAATCCAATTATATTTGAACAACACCTTTTCATTTTTGGCGAACAAAGATCAAAGTTTACCATGTGAATTAAAACATGGATAAAAAAGTGTGAGAGATTCTTTAAAAAAACTAGAATTATTATTGTTGTAATTACTTTGAGAAGTACATTTTATTTTACCATAGTAATATATTTCTTCAAGTTAAGCAGAACTTTTATTATGGCGGGTTGTTGTGAATTGTATTTTTTTAAGATCTCTCAAAAATGAAATTTTTCGGGCCTTTATTTCCCGTACAAATTCAATGTTCTGGACTCCATTTTATTGTTATTGTTATTTTTTTGAGAAGTCCATTCTACTGTACAATAGTAATATAATATAAGTAGTCAAACCTTTATTTTGGCGGGTTGTGGTGAAGATGTGTGTGCATATTTAAATAGCAGTCTTTAATATTCACAGACACTAGTCCTACTTTTTCATCCAAATTTCGTGACATTCCGCGTCATACAGTAAATTCTGTTTTTATGACTGAATTTCGTGATTCCGTCCGCATGTACGCAGATTGAAACGTTGATATAAAATCATGTATGTTTCCTGAGAACATTCAGCAGATGCTTTTGTCCAAAGTAGCTTACAAATGAGGAACATCACAAGCCGTTCATCCCAGAAAATGACCTAGACTTGGGTTTTGAGAGTAATCTAGAGTAGCCGAGAGGTTCAAATGCTGAAAACAGACACTTTGTTGAAGAGAAAACGCCGTTGGTTGAGGTTTAAGGTGTGTTCAGAGGTGTATGCTGAGGTCTGTCAGCAGATCAGGTGGAGGCTGGAAGCTCTCAGGGTTAGCGTTAGTCAAATATGATTACTGAATAGACTTCCCTCAGGCCTGCTTGTTTAAGGGTTAACACCGTGACAGGATGAACGAGGGTTTCTCTGACTCCACATTCTTCTCTGGGAGGATTATATAACCAACCGTCAGTCCTGTACGACGGTGATGTTTCTTAAGTCGACTTGTGGCCAGTTTAGCATGTTAAGACTGTCTCAAGAACTAGTCTGACCAACTGCAGTGTAAGGATATCAAGCACCTGTAGAGAGTGTGTTGACAGTCTGTGTAGTTTGAGGGTTGAGCTCCAGAAAATTAGGAGGCAGGCGTAATTGATATCCACAGAAAGTTTCCCGCCTTTTTGTTTTTTAAATCTGTAACTGTCAACAGTATTGTCACTGTTCCCGCCGTTTTGTTTTTTAAATCTGTAACTGTCAACAGTATTGTCACTGTTCCCGCCGT
>CM042248.1:54630859-54655859 GCA_023566225.1 Romanogobio albipinnatus
GTTTGTCATATAGTCAACCATGTTTTTGTGTAGTCTTAGTTTAGTTTGCTTTTGTTTGTCCTCAAGAGGAAATTTGTTTCCACCGTAGATGCGTACATAACACCACAACACACAACATTGTAAATTATCAACTTATTAATGCAATCAGAACGATTACAGACAAAAAACACACTGAGAGCCACGACACAACGAAATCAAGCCACAACACAACGAAATCAAGCCACACCACAACGAAATCAAGCCACAACACAACGAAATCAAGCCACGACACAACGAAATCAAGCCATGACACAACGAAATCAAGCCATGACACAACGAAATCAAGCCATGACACAACGAAATCAAGCCATGACACAACGAAATCAAGCCATGACACAACGAAATCAAGCCATGACACAATGAAATCAAGCCACAACACAAGAAATCAAGCCATGACACAACAAAATCAAGCCACGACACAACGAAATCAAGCCATGACACAACGAAATCAGGCCACGACACAACGAAATCAAGCCATGACACAACGACATCAAGCCACACCACAACGAAATCAAGCCACGACACAACGAAATCAAGCCACAACACAACAAAATCAAGCCATGACACAACGAAATCAAGCCACAACACAACAAAATCAAGCCACGACACAACGAAATCAAGCCACGACACAACAAAATCAAGCCATGACACAACGAAATCAAGCCACGACACAACAAAATCTAGCCACGACACAACAAAATCAAGCCATGACACAACGAAATCAAGCCATGACACAACGAAATCAAGCCACGACACAACAAAATCTAGCCACGACACAACAAAATCAAGCCACGACACAACGACATCAAGCCACGACACAACGACATCAAGCCACAACACAACGACATCAAGCCACACCACAACGAAATCAAGCCACGACACAACGAAATCAAGCCATGACACAATGAAATCAAGCCATGACACAATGGAATCAAGCCACAACACAACAAATTCAAGCCACAACGAAATCAAGCCAAGCCACAACGAAATCAAGCCACAACACAATTAAATCAAGCCACGAGACAAGAAATCAAGCCACGACACAATGGAATCAAGCCACAACACAACGAAATCAAGCCACAACATATCGAAATCAAGCCACGACACATCAAAATCAGGCCACAACACAACGAAATCAAGCCACAACACAACAAAATCAAGCCACAACACAACGGAATCAAGCCACAACACAATGAAATCAAGCCACAACATAACGAAATCAAGCCACGACACAACAAAATCAGGCCACGACACAACGAAATCAAGCCACAACACAACGAAATCAAGCCACAATGAAATCAAGCCATGACACAACGAAATCAAGCCACAACACAACGGAATCAAGTCATGACACAATGGAATCAAGCCATAACACAACAAAATCAAGCCACAAAACAACGAAATCAAGCCACAACACAACGAAATCAAGCCATGACACAACGAAATCAAGCCATGACACAACGAAATCAAGCCACAACACAACGGAATCAAGCCACACCACAACGAAATCAAGCCACGACACAACGAAATCAAGCCACAACACAACAAAATCAAGCCATGACACAACGAAATCAAGCCACAACACAACAAAATCAAGCCACGACACAACGAAATCAAGCCACGACACAACAAAATCAAGCCATGACACAACGAAATCAAGCCACGACACAACAAAATCTAGCCACGACACAACAAAATCAAGCCATGACACAACGAAATCAAGCCATGACACAACGAAATCAAGCCACGACACAACAAAATCTAGCCACGACACAACAAAATCAAGCCACGACACAACGACATCAAGCCACGACACAACGACATCAAGCCACAACACAACGACATCAAGCCACACCACAACGAAATCAAGCCATGACACAACGAAATCAAGCCATGACACAATGAAATCAAGCCATGACACAATGGAATCAAGCCACAACACAACAAATTCAAGCCACAACGAAATCAAGCCAAGCCACAACGAAATCAAGCCACAACACAATTAAATCAAGCCACGAGACAAGAAATCAAGCCACGACACAATGGAATCAAGCCACAACACAACGAAATCAAGCCACAACATATCGAAATCAAGCCACGACACATCAAAATCAGGCCACAACACAACGAAATCAAGCCACAACACAACAAAATCAAGCCACAACACAACGGAATCAAGCCACAACACAATGAAATCAAGCCACAACATAACGAAATCAAGCCACGACACAACAAAATCAGGCCACGACACAACGAAATCAAGCCACAACACAACGAAATCAAGCCACAATGAAATCAAGCCATGACACAACGAAATCAAGCCACAACACAACGGAATCAAGTCATGACACAATGGAATCAAGCCATAACACAACAAAATCAAGCCACAAAACAACGAAATCAAGCCACAACACAACGAAATCAAGCCATGACACAACGAAATCAAGCCATGACACAACGAAATCAAGCCACAACACAACGGAATCAAGCCACACCACAACGAAATCAAGCCACGACACAACGAAATCAAGCCACAACACAACAAAATCAAGCCATGACACAACGAAATCAAGCCACAACACAACAAAATCAAGCCACGACACAACGAAATCAAGCCACGACACAACAAAATCAAGCCATGACACAACGAAATCAAGCCACGACACAACAAAATCTAGCCACGACACAACAAAATCAAGCCATGACACAACGAAATCAAGCCATGACACAACGAAATCAAGCCACGACACAACAAAATCTAGCCACGACACAACAAAATCAAGCCACGACACAACGACATCAAGCCACGACACAACGACATCAAGCCACAACACAACGACATCAAGCCACACCACAACGAAATCAAGCCATGACACAACGAAATCAAGCCATGACACAATGAAATCAAGCCATGACACAATGGAATCAAGCCACAACACAACAAATTCAAGCCACAACGAAATCAAGCCAAGCCACAACGAAATCAAGCCACAACACAATTAAATCAAGCCACGAGACAAGAAATCAAGCCACGACACAATGGAATCAAGCCACAACACAACGAAATCAAGCCACAACATATCGAAATCAAGCCACGACACATCAAAATCAGGCCACAACACAACGAAATCAAGCCACAACACAACAAAATCAAGCCACAACACAACGGAATCAAGCCACAACACAATGAAATCAAGCCACAACATAACGAAATCAAGCCACGACACAACAAAATCAGGCCACGACACAACGAAATCAAGCCACAACACAACGAAATCAAGCCACAATGAAATCAAGCCATGACACAACGAAATCAAGCCACAACACAACGGAATCAAGTCATGACACAATGGAATCAAGCCATAACACAACAAAATCAAGCCACAACACAACGAAATCAAGCCACAACACAACGAAATCAAGCCATGACACAACGAAATCAAGCCATGACACAACGAAATCAAGCCACAACACAACGGAATCAAGCCACACCACAACGAAATCAAGCCACGACACAACGAAATCAAGCCACAACACAACAAAATCAAGCCATGACACAACGAAATCAAGCCACAACACAACAAAATCAAGCCACGACACAACGAAATCAAGCCACAACACAACAAAATCAAGCCATGACACAACGAAATCAAGCCACGACACAACAAAATCTAGCCACGACACAACAAAATCAAGCCATGACACAACGAAATCAAGCCATGACACAACGAAATCAAGCCACGACACAACAAAATCTAGCCACGACACAACAAAATCAAGCCACGACACAACGACATCAAGCCACGACACAACGACATCAAGCCACAACACAACGACATCAAGCCACACCACAACGAAATCAAGCCACGACACAACGAAATCAAGCCATGACACAATGAAATCAAGCCATGACACAATGGAATCAAGCCACAACACAACAAATTCAAGCCACAACGAAATCAAGCCAAGCCACAACGAAATCAAGCCACAACACAATTAAATCAAGCCACGAGACAAGAAATCAAGCCACGACACAATGGAATCAAGCCACAACACAACGAAATCAAGCCACAACATATCGAAATCAAGCCACGACACATCAAAATCAGGCCACAACACAACGAAATCAAGCCACAACACAACAAAATCAAGCCACAACACAACGGAATCAAGCCACAACACAATGAAATCAAGCCACAACATAACGAAATCAAGCCACGACACAACAAAATCAGGCCACGACACAACGAAATCAAGCCACAACACAACGAAATCAAGCCACAATGAAATCAAGCCATGACACAACGAAATCAAGCCACAACACAACGGAATCAAGTCATGACACAATGGAATCAAGCCATAACACAACAAAATCAAGCCACAACACAACGAAATCAAGCCACAACACAACGAAATCAAGCCATGACACAACGAAATCAAGCCATGACACAACGAAATCAAGCCACAACACAACGGAATCAAGCCACACCACAACGAAATCAAGCCACGACACAACGAAATCAAGCCACAACACAACAAAATCAAGCCATGACACAACGAAATCAAGCCACAACACAACAAAATCAAGCCACGACACAACGAAATCAAGCCACAACACAACAAAATCAAGCCATGACACAACGAAATCAAGCCACGACACAACAAAATCTAGCCACGACACAACAAAATCAAGCCATGACACAACGAAATCAAGCCATGACACAACGAAATCAAGCCACGACACAACAAAATCTAGCCACGACACAACAAAATCAAGCCACGACACAACGACATCAAGCCACGACACAACGACATCAAGCCACAACACAACGACATCAAGCCACACCACAACGAAATCAAGCCACGACACAACGAAATCAAGCCATGACACAATGAAATCAAGCCATGACACAATGGAATCAAGCCACAACACAACAAATTCAAGCCACAACGAAATCAAGCCAAGCCACAACGAAATCAAGCCACAACACAATTAAATCAAGCCACGAGACAAGAAATCAAGCCACGACACAATGGAATCAAGCCACAACACAACGAAATCAAGCCACAACATATCGAAATCAAGCCACGACACATCAAAATCAGGCCACAACACAACGAAATCAAGCCACAACACAACAAAATCAAGCCACAACACAACGGAATCAAGCCACAACACAATGAAATCAAGCCACAACATAACGAAATCAAGCCACGACACAACAAAATCAGGCCACGACACAACGAAATCAAGCCACAACACAACGAAATCAAGCCACAATGAAATCAAGCCATGACACAACGAAATCAAGCCACAACACAACGGAATCAAGTCATGACACAATGGAATCAAGCCATAACACAACAAAATCAAGCCACAACACAACGAAATCAAGCCACAACACAACGAAATCAAGCCATGACACAACGAAATCAAGCCATGACACAACGAAATCAAGCCACAACACAACGGAATCAAGCCACACCACAACGAAATCAAGCCACGACACAACGAAATCAAGCCACAACACAACAAAATCAAGCCATGACACAACGAAATCAAGCCACAACACAACAAAATCAAGCCACGACACAACGAAATCAAGCCACAACACAACAAAATCAAGCCATGACACAACGAAATCAAGCCACGACACAACAAAATCTAGCCACGACACAACAAAATCAAGCCATGACACAACGAAATCAAGCCATGACACAACGAAATCAAGCCACGACACAACAAAATCTAGCCACGACACAACAAAATCAAGCCACGACACAACGACATCAAGCCACGACACAACGACATCAAGCCACAACACAACGACATCAAGCCACACCACAACGAAATCAAGCCACGACACAACGAAATCAAGCCATGACACAATGAAATCAAGCCATGACACAATGGAATCAAGCCACAACACAACAAATTCAAGCCACAACGAAATCAAGCCAAGCCACAACGAAATCAAGCCACAACACAATTAAATCAAGCCACGAGACAAGAAATCAAGCCACGACACAATGGAATCAAGCCACAACACAACGAAATCAAGCCACAACATATCGAAATCAAGCCACGACACATCAAAATCAGGCCACAACACAACGAAATCAAGCCACAACACAACAAAATCAAGCCACAACACAACGGAATCAAGCCACAACACAATGAAATCAAGCCACAACATAACGAAATCAAGCCACGACACAACAAAATCAGGCCACGACACAACGAAATCAAGCCACAACACAACGAAATCAAGCCACAATGAAATCAAGCCATGACACAACGAAATCAAGCCACAACACAACGGAATCAAGTCATGACACAATGGAATCAAGCCATAACACAACAAAATCAAGCCACAACACAACGAAATCAAGCCACAACACAACGAAATCAAGCCATGACACAACGAAATCAAGCCATGACACAACGAAATCAAGCCACAACACAACGGAATCAAGCCACACCACAACGAAATCAAGCCACGACACAACGAAATCAAGCCACAACACAACAAAATCAAGCCATGACACAACGAAATCAAGCCACAACACAACAAAATCAAGCCACGACACAACGAAATCAAGCCACAACACAACAAAATCAAGCCATGACACAACGAAATCAAGCCACGACACAACAAAATCTAGCCACGACACAACAAAATCAAGCCATGACACAACGAAATCAAGCCATGACACAACGAAATCAAGCCACGACACAACAAAATCTAGCCACGACACAACAAAATCAAGCCACGACACAACGACATCAAGCCACGACACAACGACATCAAGCCACAACACAACGACATCAAGCCACACCACAACGAAATCAAGCCACGACACAACGAAATCAAGCCATGACACAATGAAATCAAGCCATGACACAATGGAATCAAGCCACAACACAACAAATTCAAGCCACAACGAAATCAAGCCAAGCCACAACGAAATCAAGCCACAACACAATTAAATCAAGCCACGAGACAAGAAATCAAGCCACGACACAATGGAATCAAGCCACAACACAACGAAATCAAGCCACAACATATCGAAATCAAGCCACGACACATCAAAATCAGGCCACAACACAACGAAATCAAGCCACAACACAACAAAATCAAGCCACAACACAACGGAATCAAGCCACAACACAATGAAATCAAGCCACAACATAACGAAATCAAGCCACGACACAACAAAATCAGGCCACGACACAACGAAATCAAGCCACAACACAACGAAATCAAGCCACAATGAAATCAAGCCATGACACAACGAAATCAAGCCACAACACAACGGAATCAAGTCATGACACAATGGAATCAAGCCATAACACAACAAAATCAAGCCACAACACAACGAAATCAAGCCACAACACAACGAAATCAAGCCATGACACAACGAAATCAAGCCATGACACAACGAAATCAAGCCACAACACAACGGAATCAAGCCACACCACAACGAAATCAAGCCACGACACAACGAAATCAAGCCACAACACAACAAAATCAAGCCATGACACAACGAAATCAAGCCACAACACAACAAAATCAAGCCACGACACAACGAAATCAAGCCACAACACAACAAAATCAAGCCATGACACAACGAAATCAAGCCACGACACAACAAAATCTAGCCACGACACAACAAAATCAAGCCATGACACAACGAAATCAAGCCATGACACAACGAAATCAAGCCACGACACAACAAAATCTAGCCACGACACAACAAAATCAAGCCACGACACAACGACATCAAGCCACGACACAACGACATCAAGCCACAACACAACGACATCAAGCCACACCACAACGAAATCAAGCCACGACACAACGAAATCAAGCCATGACACAATGAAATCAAGCCATGACACAATGGAATCAAGCCACAACACAACAAATTCAAGCCACAACGAAATCAAGCCAAGCCACAACGAAATCAAGCCACAACACAATTAAATCAAGCCACGAGACAAGAAATCAAGCCACGACACAATGGAATCAAGCCACAACACAACGAAATCAAGCCACAACATATCGAAATCAAGCCACGACACATCAAAATCAGGCCACAACACAACGAAATCAAGCCACAACACAACAAAATCAAGCCACAACACAACGGAATCAAGCCACAACACAATGAAATCAAGCCACAACATAACGAAATCAAGCCACGACACAACAAAATCAGGCCACGACACAACGAAATCAAGCCACAACACAACGAAATCAAGCCACAATGAAATCAAGCCATGACACAACGAAATCAAGCCACAACACAACGGAATCAAGTCATGACACAATGGAATCAAGCCATAACACAACAAAATCAAGCCACAACACAACGAAATCAAGCCACAACACAACGAAATCAAGCCATGACACAACGAAATCAAGCCATGACACAACGAAATCAAGCCACAACACAACGGAATCAAGCCACACCACAACGAAATCAATGTGGCTTGATTTCGTTGCGTTGTGGCTTGATTTCACCGTAATAAACAGACTATCAAAGACTGGTTTCCTATGTAATTAAAGCTTGTATAGCTACAGGAACAAAACTCTTACTATACCTTGAGTAGGCCAGAAGGGAATTAAATATTTATAAAGTGGGTGTTCTGGGTCATTTAGGATTTGATGTGCCTTCCGGAGTGTAAATGTAGAGACAAGGTTTAGTTGACTAAATGTCTGAGCATTTTAGTCTAGTTTAGCACAAATCAAGAGAATGTCGACCCATACACATGGTTTATTTTACCTTGTTGCCTTTTCCTTGTCATCTGTTTAAGCCTAGGCTGAAGAAATTTGTTCAGACTAAAACAGAAAGTCTGGATTAGTAATGAAAGTGCCTCGGAGATCTCTCCATGGACATTCTCAAACCATGTAAAAGCTTGTCTGTGTTTGCTGACAGAAGGACAGACGTTCCTGCTCACTTGATCTTAAAAACAGACTCGCTGTATTTCCTTAAGGATGTGCTCTGCTTCCCTCAGGCTATTTAACTTTATGATGCATTTAAAAGGTGAAGTGTGTAATTTTGTCTATGTTAAAATGCTTCTGTACTTGTGTAATATGCATAGACAGGAAAAAAAATGCATAGACAGCAAGTCAGACATTTGTAAGTTGATTCTCCTGAAAAGTGTAAAACTGATATTCTGTGGTGCTAAAACTATTTTTAAAACTATTCACATACTATTCCTTGTTTACTCAGAAAACCCAAGGCTGGTTTGGGTGCCATTTTGTCAAGCAAAAAAAAAAAAAAACTCACCATTATGGGGATCAGTGTTCCCTTTGGTTGGGCTCTTGGAACTTCATTCATATTATTGTAATTCTTTTCCTATTGATGCAGCGATGCAATCACAGTTATTTGGTTTCAAAGCAAGCAAAGTAATACATAGGTTGCTTTGAAAAGTTGACCAAGCTTCTAACTGAATAATTAACTTTAGTCAGAAATTAGGTCACCTTTTAAAAGCAACCTATGTAATATTTCTCTTTAATGATCGTTTACAATTTTATTGCTAACACTTACGTCATAAACACCTTGTGAAAATGTTAATTTGTAACAATATCTTGCAGTTGATCATGTTTGAGTCACACACACACTTCAACATTCAGCATCAAAATATAACAATGGTAACATTTTTTTTAGTTGTTAGAACTCTTGTGTAAACTATACTAACTAAGCATTTGTCATTACAATATACTCTTACTATTTCACTTTACTTTATTTTCAAGTAAGTCTTACTAATTAGATTTTACAGTGTATTAAACATTATTTGGTTTGCATGAGCGTCCCAACCAAGCCTGCCACTTGAAGCCAACGCATCTCGATCACCCCCGAGTGACTGGAAGCAGTGTAGCTCATAATATAGCTCTTGATATCATGGCTCATCTTCACACTCATGACTGTGCCGACTCGAGACCCAAGATGTCCGCCATATTTGAACACTGGCGGCTTCACTTACGTCAATGGAAGAGAGTGAATGCGCGTTGTCCGTCTTTTTTTTACAGTCTATGGTCCCAACCAGCCCTACACAGCAACATTGACTGCACCAATGAGTTTTAATCTTGCTTTGTTTAGCAATTCTGTGACTCTAGTGGTGCAGAATTGGCAAACTTTACATTTATGCCCAAAGTGGGGTTAGACAAGGCGGTCACCTTTTAAAGTTGGGTGCAAATGGGAATGTCTGGGATAGAAGTAAGCATTTAGCTGTCTTTGCACATTAAACTGGGATACAAGAAAGTTTTCTAACATCATGTGTGATTAGTTTTGCAAAGGGGCGGAACATTTCTGGGAATGTTCCAGAAACTTTTCAAAAATTTCCAAAAATCTAGATAGTTTCTGGAAACTTTGAAACTTTCTATATGTGATACCTTAAAATTTGGTCTAAACCAGGACTCTGGAAGGCCTGTGTCCTGCAGACTTTAGTTCTAATCCTAACCTTGTTCTGGAGTGTTAGATAAGGGTTGGAACAAAGTCTGCTGGACACTGGCTATCCAGGACTGGAACTGAAGAGTCCTTGTCTAAGATAAGCAGAAATTACAAGGAATTAATTCCTCAAAAAACATCCTTTCTCCTCTCCCTACCCACTCAGATGTGCACAGACTAATAACACATGACAGAAGAAGAGAGAATGGTCTACACATAAAGAGAAAGGGAGAAAAGAGATGCGTGGTTTGAGACCACTCCTTCCTCTCATTCTCTTGTTCCTCTCTCTTCATCTGGACCACAGATGCTATGACTATGCAAGGGCTCATGGGTAACTTGTGATATCATGGATGTCAAAGCACATATTCATACCATTTGTGTGGTTCGTATTATGGATGCCCTCAAAGTCAGACATTCTGTTATGCTGACAGCCAATCAAATTAAATAATTTAATAGATTTAGATTAAATCCGTGGCCTGGAGGTTAGTGCGTGGAGTAGTTTGAACAAACTTGGGACACTGTATCATCATGTTAAAACCACCTGAATGCCCTGGCAAAACCAACCACACAACAACCTAGCATTATATGTATTTCTTGTGGTGCCCACCCTGTTGAAAAAAAACAGCTGGTTAGGTATGTTTTGAAGCATGGCAGCTGGTTCGAGCTGGTTTATGCTGGTCTTTAATTGGTCAAAAGCTGGTCCTGAGCTGGTTCTAGTTTCTTAGGCCCAGCACTTGACCAGCTAAGGACCAGCTTAAACCAGCTGCCATGCTTCAAAACATACCTAACCAGCATATACTGTTTTTTTCAACAGGGCAGCAATCAAGACGTGTAATAGCCGTCCAAACACAGCCCTGATGTCTAGGCTAAAACAAGGCAAAATTTGGGTTGTCAGTGAAAATTTAATAGACGTGTAACCATAGCCCAAGAATAGACTAGTCTTCTAAAACATGAGAACATGTCAAAGACGCCTTGTAATCACTGTTGTCTTTGCTTACATGAATGAATATCACACATCTCGTAAGTTGTTTTGGCAAAACATTCCTGTTGCTCAAACAGGAGAACGTGGTGCTAGCAACGCCATAGTCATGGTTTCGATTCCCAGGGAAAGCAAGAACTGATTAAATGTCAAATTTGTACCTTGAATGCAATGTAAGTCACTTTTGATAAAAGCGTCTGCCAAATGCATAAATGTAAATGTAAATGCAAAAACGAAATGTAACCAAAGGTTATTATGGCTAGAAGTGGGTTACTCATAGCCGGACTATACCGGGTCTATAGATAACCAAGACGGTGAAATGACGGCTATTGCTTGCTGGGTGTCTATCTTGCCAAACCGTGTTTACCCTATTGCTTACAACTGTCTCTCTCTTTCTCTCAAGGTGTAGATCTTATTCATCAGCTGGGCCTTTCCGGACACAGAGACATACACTCTTCCGGGACAGCTTACCTCACCTCCCTTGCTTCATCTCTCTCCATCCTGCCCCCTGGTGTTGGGGTTATCCTCGGACGGGATGCCCTCATTGAGGCCCCATTGTTGGGCCTGCTCCCCGCAGGCGTGGAGGAGGAGTTTTCCATCATAGTTAGTTTAAGCTCCTGGCGAGCGAACAATGCCTTTCTTTTTAGTATGCGTGACGACAGGGACAGACTGCAGTTCGGCTTGCAGCTCCTGCCGGGCAGGGTGGTGGTTTACACAGGCGAGAAAGCGTCTGTCTACTTCAAGTACGATGTACAAGATGGACAGTGGCACTCGTTCTCCGTTGGGGTTCGGCCACGCTCTGTATCCCTCTATGCACGATGCGGGGCCGTGCAGTACGACGAGGAAACGCTGACACGTCCGCAGACGTTGGGCTCTGAAGGCCGCCTCTCGGTGGGACGGATGGACTCCAGGGCGGTGCAGTTTGAAGGAGCGTTGTGCCAGCTGGATATCTACCCCTCTGCCCAAGCTGCGGCACACTACTGCGACTATGTTAAAAAACAGTGCAGACTGTCCGACACCTTCCGATCTCTGTCAGAGTCTCACTTCCCATCAGTTTCACCTTCCCCAAAGTTCCACCGATTTATCCCAACTCTTGCTGATCACTCCACTACGGCCACCAACTCTATTCCCACAGAACTTTTGGACCAGCTTTCAACCACAAGCTCACCGATATTTCGCTCCAGCACACCTAGTCTAATGAAACCATCTCCAAGACCCCTCAATAAGATGCAATCCCTGGCCTTTACTCCGGAGACTACCACAAGCAACCCTGCCGGTGAAAATGACACAGAGAATAAGCCATTTCTTAAGAAGCCAAGAGCGACTCGGGCCACCCCAGATTTGATCACCATCGTCAAGCAGAGCCGTTTGAAAGAGGCCTTTAGGAATGAGGGTCGATCCCAGCAATCTAATAAGGAGCTTCTGCAGACCAAGCTTAAAGTAAACAGCACCGTCTTGTACCGTGAAGAGAGCAGTTATAACCTAGTGGACCAATCCGAGGAGCAGGTCCAGGAGGGGACGCACGACCCAGGATACTCTGAGGGTTATGGATATGACTATGGTTTCGAAGAAGACGAATATTTCTATGACTATGATGGATTTGTTGGTCCTAGAGGAGAACCGGGTCCTCCAGTAAGTACTCTCTGATTATCTTTCTCATATATTTGAATGACTTCCATACTCTTTAGAGTGCAGAATCAAGTCGCTGCAAGCCAGAGCAAAGCTAAGAATTTATCCAAATTACAATGCATAAGAGTTCAAGCTAATTTATGGGGTTTTCTTGGGTTGAATAAAAAGCTCTTTAAGAGAGCATGCATTTGGCTGTGTTTCTGCGAGCCATATTTGATCAGGAGTCTACTGGGCAAGAGAACAAGTCAATTATTTGTCAGTGACAGGTAGTGATTTAGAAGCGAGATGATAGTTTGTTTTTGTCCTCCCGGACTTACAGGTGGTTATAATAGCATGTTTCAAGTTGCCGGCATTTGCCCATGCTGTAATTTGACTGATGTGCTAATTTACACCTCTATTTGTAATGGGGTTTGCATCACCAAGCAACAAGATTACTAGGTGATGTCAAAACACTCATAATGTTCATGAAAGGGTAATGTAATTCTGCTTTCAAAGTCATGTCGGAATAATCATGCTTATGAGATGAGTGCACACAAATGCCACCACAATGTTGTAATTAGTAGCGGGGAAACTCTGGGTTTTCTTTCCGAGCCGGAGGCGTATCATTGATAGACGTCAAGATAAGCTGTAATGGTGAATGTTGATGGTACAATTTAGTTTAGATAAAACTTGCTTGAAAATGCTACATATTCTAAGGGCCATATTCTAAATCTCCCATTTGTGTCAGCATCCAAATGATGAAATATATAGATTATCCCTTCGTTTGCACCACCCGTCAAGGCTATTTTGGCTCTAGTGTAACGCTTCCTATCTTTGTTAGGTAGGGAAAAGAAAAAGTAATTGACATTTTCCATAGTGTCCCTAGAAGACTATAAGGCAACATAATAATGGGAGGTTAGCAAATTGGTCAAAAATGATAAGCACTAGCTTAGCTCTTGGTTTGTCGGCTATGCTATACTAGTACAAAATGGTCAGATTTTGTGTGCAAATGTTTAATTTATGGATGGGGTTAGAAATGAAATTTCGATTCACTGCATAGGCTAGCACAAGCTTAACTCTTGCATGGCTCCGCTTTCTCCAAGCATTTGTCACTGTTAGCTCACAAGGCAGTCTTTTATAGAATGACCAAGGCTTTACTTAGAGGAAATCCTAAATATAGCAAAGCACATGAAATAAACTCTCGACAGCAGATCTGCAGGGTGGATCAAGTGTGGGTCAGTAGGCCACTGTGAACCTCAGTTCCACAATCCCAGAATAAATTCAATCATGCCAATAAACAAATGCCAGAAACTGATTAACTTTTTGGACAAGATTCTGAAGACGCCCCGAAGCTTCTCTAAAGTAATGTTTTATTCATGTTCAAACAGTTGCTTGCACAATTAAGGTGTTTACATAAGTGGTTTGTGTGAGGATATGTGGATATTTTTGTTGGACGTTACCCTAAGTGCTCTCACTTGGCTGTGGGATAACGGTGCATTCCTCTCTTGGAAGAACCGGGGGAGGTAAACGCACCAGCTGGGACTATCCAAAGTCAGCGTTTCATTGCACTTCCCTCTCCTGTTGTAACTCTAATTATGCCTCAAAGGCACAAATCACCAATGAATGAGATGGACAGCTCCAGTGTGGTTTCTGTAGCACAGCAATCAATTTTATTTAAATCTAATGACATTTCTTCATTCTGTCATTTATCCAGAGCACCCTCAGTCCCATTTGCAGCTTAAACCATGACTGGTCTATTTTGATGGTTTTAGAGGGGTTTTGGGCACAAAAGTTAGCTAAAGTCAATTTTTTGGGGCCATTTAGTGTGAGCAACTTAAAATATTAAAAGAGTCTCAGGCTGCTGATCATGCTCAGTTTGTTCGCTGATGATCCCTTACGAAAAATTAACCATGGTTTTATTATAGTAAAAGTGTAGTAACCATGTTTTTTTTGGCTAATTGATTACCATTTATATAACCACAGTTTTACCACAAATATCATGGTTAAACTATGGTTAGAGTAGCAAAGGCATGGTTAATTTGTGGTTACCATGGTTTAACTATAATAACCATGGTTTTTATGGTTCATTTTAGTAAGGGATGCACTCAAATAATTTGCATTTATGGTCAAATCATGGGTAGTTATTAGTTATGTCACGGTATGATACCTTGAAAAAAATATTGATATTCAATACCATTTCCGATACCACGGGGAACACTGCAATATATACCACCATACAGATAATTAGTTATACATTTTTTGATAATTTTGGTAATTTTGTTGCCATAGCTTACACTCAGAGGCTTTATTTAAATCGTTGAACTACATTTACAAGTAAAAAAATAAGAACAAATTGCTAACAATATCTCAATGCAATACATGCAATAGAATAAAGAGAAATAAACATGGCTTTAAGTTTGTCAGGTGGGTCTAGTAGTATTCAAGTAAGAAACAGGCCTACTACAGAAATGTAAAATAACACTGGATTCATTGAAAAAAAATTAGGCTGCTGTCACTTTAAGAGTGAATGCACGGATCCAATATACTGTTACACATGCATTTTTTCTCAACTATTTACATTCTTAAATTAGCTATATTTACCTGGAGGTATATTTACCTCTTGGCAAGACGGGCATTTTGACAGTTCTTATGTTCACGTCCAGCTCCACGTTGTTTAAATATCAAATGCACTGGCGCATCTGTTCACCCATGGGCGTCTGGTCTGAAGACCAGGTGTGATCAGGAGCATTGTTGGAGCGTTGCTATTGTGAGGAACTGAAAACCACTGACCATTGACCAACACACACCTGCTCTAAAGTCAATAGTGCAGTATTTGTGTGTTATTTAAAGAGAGTGTTAGTAATATGAGCCTATAGGCGGTGCACAACGCGCGTACATTACACATCACACACACAGGGACAAGCAGCAGCACACACACATGCCAAATGTTACAAATAAAAGGATTCCTCTCTGGAGAAGCCTTCAGTCTCTCCTCATGTAAATAGTGAATCCTCCATGGCGCGAGCACAATTGGCTTTTAAAGGGAAAGGGAGATGAGGCTCTGATTGGTTTATTGCATGTTACGCCCAAAACACACCCATGACTCATTAGGAGACTAGAGACGACCCTTTTAGACCAATAGCTGTGTCCGAAATCGAATACTTCTCTACTATATAGTATGCGAAAAACAGTACGCCCAAATTCATAGTATTCCAAAAACAAAATGTCCCCGGATGACCTACTACTCCTGGCGAGATTCTGAAGTGCGCATACGATAGACACTTTACTATCCCATGAGGCCACGGGAGACGATTTATGAATGGAGGTGATAGGACGCAACTTACGCTGGTAGGTCACATGATCATAACAACATTCATTCATACTATATAGAACGTACTTTTTTTTAACAGTCGCGAAGTTCGTTCAAATTCAAATGTAGTACCAGCTCACATAGTACGCGATTTCAGACGCAGCTCATGTGACTGGCACGCGACTATTTTTTCCGTCGTTAAAGCTGCAGTCCGAAGTTTTTCCTCTTTTGCAATTGCATTTATTCGCGGAATTATCAACTTTACGTGAATTGTGCCTCGGCATGGCACAGCGCGGAGGAATCCAGTGTTTTGAGGAGAATGTGCGGCTGTCAGTCACCGCGCCGGTGTGGATACTGTCATTCAGAATCACAGATTATACTTTTTGAAAGTATGACCAACATAATAATTTTCACCGGAAAATATCATCTGAACAAGTAAGTAGATTGCTGTAAGTAAGAACATTGCAGTAAATCGCGATGATTAAATCTAACGATCGCTTATCACGTCAAACCGTGCAAATTATACTTTGTTTTTTTAAAAATGGTTAATGTTAACAACATCAGCATAGCGTGTCTGCATTTAATGTGTATTAGGGCTACCTGTAGTTTAGTTTCCATTTCTCTGCAGTCTAATTTATAATCGTCATATACCAACAAATGAATGTGGAGTAGAGGTGAATGCTCCGTCTCATAGCTAGCGCAAAATAATTGATATTTACCATAATGCACATAGAAAAACGAGAAAGGTACAACAAAGAAAACTCTGTAACTGTATGAATTAAGTGAACAAGAGTGCTTCTATTACATAATTTAACCATTTAAATGTCTTATCCAGCAGACAAAAGCCGTCTCTGCGTCCGTTTTGAACCCCTTTAAAACACAGAGTTCACGCCACCTTTCAAAAGCCATTTTTATCCTTGTTTTCGCATAGGCCTGGTTGAAGTATCTTTTTTTCTGTAGCCACTCCAAGGGTGCGTCTCAATCAGCTCCCTAGTTCATTAGTCAGGGCACTGATCAGGACATAAGTCAATGAGCTGACTCCCTGATCAGTGCCCTGACTACTGAACTAGGGAGCTGATTGAGACGCACCCTTGGAGTGGCTACAGAAAAAAAGATACTTCAACCGAGACGCACCCTGAAAGTCTGAAGTCTTTTGCATTTTACAACGGCTGAATCTGTGTTTGAACCTTTCTGGATCCACCATCAAATTTATAAGTTTAATTATATCAAGTGCTGTGAGAAAAGGCTATAAATCTCCACCTCCAATATCCTCACAGGCAATACAGCCAGGACACCTTCTTTATGTGTACAGATGTGACGTAATGACGCAAAGACATGCTTGAGTTTCCTGCGGAAATCCACCAGTACCACTGGAATTAAAACATTATCACAAGCTTACCGTTGTAAATTGAGCTACGGTAAGCAGATAGTATTGAACACTGGCTGGTATGTAATTTATTTTGGATCATTTTTAACCCAAAATAGTTACGGACTGCAGCTTTAACTAGCAAAAGTGGATTCGGACACGCCCTAAGAGCACCTGCGGCGTGAGCTCAGATCAGTAAAATAGGGCTGTGGTGAGGTGGACGAGCGTGAGGCATGGGAGGAGCGAGCGAGACCGGTGAGTGATTGAGAATGAGTGACACCTGCGAGGCACACCGGTCCGGTCTCGAGTCCTCTCATGAGGGAGCACGGAGGCATATAAGGACGAGCGACACCGGTGAAGGACGAGAGAGGACCTGGGGTCCGTTCTTCGTACCTTGCTTAATGCATCTAAGATGATTTGACAGATCCCAGATCTTTTAATCGTGATAACTGATCTCTGGCTAATTTGGTTCTTCAAATGAATTTGCGGATTGTATTTAAACATCTGGATTAAATGATCTAAGATCACTGTGCATTCTTGTTTTCCCTGAAGAGAGCAGATGCATCGATACTCGAAACCATGATCAACAGTGCAGCGATTGGCTGGTGTCAAGACAGCAACGTAATGACATCATATAATTAAACAAGCCACCTGGCAAAAAACCCACGAATATATGGACCTTTATAAGGAAACAACCAAACCAACATAAAAGTTATAATAGATCAATGATAAATGTGTTTTTTTTTTTTACACGATTACCAATTATTTATATTCACGATTTTATACAGTATTTGTACACCCTTTACATTTTTATTTCAATGTTGTAATTACATTTTTAATCCAATTTGAAGCAGATTTGTAACATGACAGTATTAAAGTTTCTTAAGGGTCAAGATCAAATTCTCTGCATCTCCTGCGCTGCATCAAGCCATCCCATAATATCCGTCATCACTTAAATGCTCGATCTATCTGCGGCCTTTGACTCGGTCAATCATCAGATTCTTCTGTCCACCCTCTCATCACTGGGCATCACAGGGACTCCACTCCTTTGGTTTGAGTCCTATCTCACAGGTCGGTCTTTCAAGGTTGCCTGGAGAGGTGAGGAATCCTAAGCACATCCACTGACTGCTGGAGTTCCCCAGGGCTCAGTGCTTGGTCCTCTCCTCTTCTCCATCTACACTACTTCATTGGGACCCATCATTCAGGCACATGGCTTCTCATACCACTGCTATGCTGATGACACTCAGCTCTACCTTTCATTTCACCCAGACGACCCCACAGTAGCTGCAGAATCTCCAGCTGTCTGGCTGACATCTCTGCATGGAGGAGAGAACATCACCTGCAGCTCAACCTGGCAAATACTGAGTTTCTCATCTTCCCCGCCAGTCCCACCATACAACATGACTTCACCATCCAGTTAGGTACATCCTTGATTTCCCCATCAAAGTCAGACAGAAATCTTGGAGTAACATTTGATGACCAGCTGTCCTTCAGAGAACACATTTCTAAGACAGCTCGCTCATGCCGGTTTGCGCTCCACAACATCAGGAAGATCAGACCGTTCCTAACAGAGCACGCAACACAGCTTCTGGTCCAGGCCCTGGTTATTTCTAGGCTTGACTACTGCAATGCGCTTCTGGTTGGACTCCCCTCTTGTGCGATACAATCACTTCGAATGATCCAGAATGCAGTAGCACGTCTTGTCTTCAACGAGCCCAAAAGGACCCACACCTCTCTTCATCTCCCTGCACTGGCTACCACTCGCTGCTCGCATCAAGTTTAAGGCGCTGACGCTTGCATACAGAGCCACCACGCGCTCAGCTCCTGCTTACTTTGACCCCGATTCTACAAATCCACACCCCCACCGCCTTCGCTCAGCAAAGGAACGACGGCTTGTGGTACCATCACAGAGGGGGAAAAAATCCCTTTCCAGAACATTTTCATTCAACGTTCCCAGCTGGTGGAACGATCTTCCCAACACCATCCGAAACGCAGAATCATTGACATCATTCAAAAGTCAACTTAAAACTCAGCTCTTCCGTGAACACTTAACCTCATTAAAAAATAAATAAAAAAAATAAAAAATAAAACTTTTCCTCTCCTCTTTCTCTTCCTTCTTCCCTCCCTACTCTAGCCTGTGCTACACTGAGCAATGTACACGGTCTCAGGATCTCAGGCTCTTATTGCGCTTCTCGACTCTTCATGACCTATCGCTTCATGTACCCCCAAGTTGTAAGTCGCTTTGGATAAAAGCGTCTGCTAAATGCATAAATGTAAATGTAAATGAATGCACGGCTCAGATTAACTGTACAACATGTGTGTAAACCTCCAATAAAATTATAAAGTAATTATTCCATCACAAATAAATCGCTCAATCAAGTGGCTGTGTCTATAGTATACACAACATTATAATATTATATACATTCTCATATACATATACAATTTAAAATTTGTATATTATTATTATTATTTAAAATTATTATCATTGCCCCTGGTTCAGTAATGAACTCTTGTAATAAAGTAGCAGTGGCTGGGACAGATTTTAAGTATCACCTCAAGATACAATCTAATCCTGTTTACGTGAAATAAGCCGCTCGCGAGCAGGTTTAAGTTTACGGAGCTGTTGCTATGACAGCAAGTCCAGAATGAGCGTCGAAGAACCAAACAATCCAAGATCATGCCAAATCTTCAACAATCAAATCCGGCTAACTGAGTTAGCGAGGTACGAAGAACGGACCCCAGGCCTGGATTTTACGTTGTGTTTAGTTTGTTTGTTTATGTGTGTGCGCGGCAGTCGACCGTGAGGGGCTGCCCGCGTTACTTTCGTTTTGTGTTCATTTATTTGATTAAAGTTGTTAAACGTTCGCCGGTTCCCGCCTCCTTCTTCCCTTATATACAAACTACATTACATGGGCCCAATAAGCCAGGAAAAAACCCTAAATTTGGTACTCACAAGCTCTCTTTATGAGAGCGGCACTTATATATAGATCAGTGGTGCGCAATATCAGTGTATCGATAATGCAGAAAAGGTGAATTGGAACCGTTTCGGATATTTCGACACATATCGAAATATTGATATTTTTGACCACACCAGTAGTTATGATGACATTCATCTTTGTTGTTCAGAGATAATAGATATTTTTGCTCTGTAGTGTTTTTGATTATATATTGTACTGTAAAAGTTGCATTTTCTTCCATTTCAGCACATACACACTACTTGCTTCTGTGTTTAGAAGTAATTCTATATAACCTGCTCGCAGACTAAGAACGTTCTACATCTGTTATGTAATATAGTGCTCATAATGTCAACTTTTTCAGCAATGGAGTTGACGAGACGAACGCTGGCTTGTTAGATTGTGAGCGCTATCGGACCTTCAGATTTCTCAGAGTTTCCACAGATCTGGCCCTGAACGCAGCTGCATGGCCCCGAAACGCTTCGTCTTCTCTGATAGGCTGTGCACGACTAACCTCCACTCCAGATGTTCCTACACACACTTCTGTCAATAAGCAGCCAAAACATAAGACACACATTAGGAAGACGAGTGGTGCTCTCAAAAAAGCTGTGAGTCTTTGTTTATGTGTGTCTTGAATAACGGTTGTCATAACACAGAGTTATGCTTCTCTCGCCTCGAGTCTTTATTTATTTATGTATACACATGCATATGTACATATATATACACATATATTATTATTATTTTAAAGCTATGTTGCCCAACCCTATTTCTAAGGCACTAAGTTCTGTTAAGTTGCATTGAAATAATAATTAAAATGTGAAAATCACTTGTGCAGTCTCACACTAGGAGTGGACGATGTGTTAATATTTGGTGTGTTGTTTGTGAGTGTGAGTGTTTGTAGCAGCTGCCACACTTAAGCGTCTCCTTACCTCAGCAGCAAATCAGCCACTGGCTCTAGAGCTGCTCTGGTTTAGATAGTTAGCAGATGCACAGTTGTTTCACTTTTACTGTCTCCAACTGTCGGCAAACATCAGGATTGTAGCGCTTCCACCTGTGGACACACTGGCACAGATCTGGCTTTAGTCATCAGTTCATCTTTGTCATTAGGATATGTACCGAAAACTTTTAAGTTGGCTATTATTAAACCACTTATTAAAAAAACGCAACTTGATCCTACAGAATTAGTCAATTATAGACCAATCTCAAATCTACCCTTTCTGTCAGAAACACTAAAGGCAGTGTCTTCACAATTATGCTCCTTTTTTAGAAAGAAATGGTATCTGACTGCCCTCATCAGAGTTACACATGATTTATTCTTATCATCCGATCGTGGCTGTATCTCTCTATTAGTGTTACTCGATCTTAGCGCTGCATTTGATATCATCGACCATAACATTTTTTTGAATAGACTCGAAAATTATGTAGGTATTAGTGGAATTGTTTTATCATGGTTTAAATCATACCTATGCGACCGTTATCAGTTTGTAGCAGTGAATGAAGAGATGTCACACCGATCACATGTTCAGTATGGAGTACCACAAGGCTCAGTGCTAGGACCGCTGCTCTTCACCCTGTACATGCTACCACTGGGAGATATCATTAGGAAGCATGGCATTAGTTTTCATTGTTATGCTGACGATACTCAGCTCTATATTTCTTCACGCCCTGAAGAAACTTACCAATTCACAAGATTAACAAAATTCAGAGCTGATATAAAACATTGGATGACCGGTAATTTCCTGCAACTCAATTCAGAAAAAACTAAATTTTTAATTATTGGACAAAAAAGCTCCACAAGTAGTAACCTAGAATACTGTCTAACACTTGATGCTGCTCTGTCCAGTGCTCGTGGTCAGTGAGGAACCTGGGTGTGCTCTTTGATACCAATCTTTCGTTTGAAAGCCACGTTTCTAGCATCTGTAAAACTGCATTCTACCATCTTAAAAATATCTCTAAATTACGGCACATGCTCTCAATGCAAAATGCTGAACAGTTAGTTCATGCGTTCATGACCTCAAGGCTAGATTATTGTAATGCTCTATTGGGTGGTTGCCCTGCTCGCTTAATAAATAAACTCCAGCTGGTCCAAAACGCAGCAGCTCGAGTACTTACTAGAACCAGGAAGTGTGACCATATTAGCCCAGTTCTACCAGGAAGACTCGGGAGACCAGATAAAGTATGATAACACCACAAGTTTATTAGCAGACCAGCAAGTATTAAATTAGAGGTTCTTTGGCGTAGGCCCCGTCCGTAGCGCTCGTCACGAGGGTAACGGACTCTGCATTTCCTGCCTGAAGATGAAGGCAGGGGCGCAGCCGCCCCCCGGGAGGTATAGACAGGGACCGACCTGGTGGTGGTGGGGAGGATGGAGGTGATGCTGGCGTCAGCATCTGTGAACTCAGACATGTGTTAATTACCGATCTTTTATACTCTGAGAATTATGACTTGATTGGATGGGTCTGAATGTGATAAGTGACGTAACATTGAATCTTCCTGCCAGAGCTTGCGCATAAGCTTCATTTCTGTCAACACTGCACTGGCTGCCTATTAAACATCGCATACATTTTAAAATCTTGCTTATTACTTACAAAGCACTAAATGGTTTATCTCCAGTACTTGAGCGAGCTCTTAACACATTATACTCCATCACGTCTACTGCGCTCTCTAAACTCTGGCCAGTTGATCATACCGAGAATATCCAAATCAACTGCAGGCGGTCGATCCTTTTCCTATTTAGCTCCTAAACTCTGGAACAGTCTTCCTAGCACTGTTCGGGAAGCAGACACACTCTGTCAGTTTAAATCTAGACTAAAAACACATCTCTTTACTGTGGCATACACATAAAACACTTTCTCAATGAAATGATTGTTAGGCTGCATTAACTAGGTCAGCCGGAACCGGGAACACTTCCCATAACACCTGATGTACTCGTTACATCATCAGAAGAACGGCATCTACGCTAATGCTAGTCTCTCTGTTTATCCCGAGGTTTACTGCAGTCAGCCGGATCCGGGCCGTATCCAGATCAGATGCTGGACCTGCGCCCAGACAAGACCACCACATGACCCTGAAGTGTCCGCAGAGACCGTGATTAGACTCCCCCTAAAACTGCCTCATCGACACGGCATCCTCAATAAACCCGTCTCCAGCGCGATGACTCCGATGTTCGAATATTCCGATCTATTATGACCTCTGACCTGTAAAGCTGCTAGGATAATAAGACTCTCTTACTGATCCATCTGAAGGCGGTTAAACATCCCAGCGTTTCCATGCTTTCTCAGGTGGTTCGTGCTGGTTAGTGCTGGTTTGTGCTGGTTTGTGCTGGTTTGTGCTGGTTCGTGCTGGTTCGTGCTGGTTTGTGCTGGTTCGTGCTGGTTAGTGCTGGTTTGTGCTGGTTAGTGCTGGTTTGTGCTGGTTAGTGCTGGTTAGTGCTGGTTCGTGCTGGTTCGTGATGGTTTGTGCTGGTTAGTGCTGGTTTGTGCTGGTTAGTGCTGGTTTGTGTTGGTTTGTGCTGGTTTGTGCTGGTTAGTGCTGGTTCATGCTGGTTAATGCTGGTTAATGCCAGTTAGTGCCGGTTCGTGCCAGTTTGTGCTGGTTCATGCTGGTTAATGCTGGTTCGTGCTGGTTAGTGCCAGTTAGTGCCGGTTCGTGCCAGTTCGTGTTGGTTTGTGCTGGTTAGTGCTGGTTCATGCTGGTTAATGCTGGTTCGTGCTGGTTAGTGCCAGTTAGTGCCGGTTCATGCTGGTTTGTGCTGGTTTGTGCTGGTTAGTGCCAGTTAGTGCCAGTTCTTGCTGGTTAGTGTTGGTTAGTGCCAGTTAGTGCCGGTTCTTGCTGGTTAGTGCTGGTTAGTGCCAGTTCTTGCTGGTTAGTGCTGGTTAGTGCTGGTTTCTATCTATATATCTATCTATCCATCCATCCATTCATCCATCTATCCATCTATCCATCCATCCATTCATCCATCTATCCATCATCTATCCATCCATTCATCAATCCACCCATCCATCTGTCCATCCATCCACCCATGTACCCACCCACCCATCCATCCATTCATCAACCCACCCACCCATCCATCATCCATCCATCCACCCATCCATCCATCCATCCATCCATCCATCCACCCATCCTCCATCCATCCATCCATCAACCCATCCATCCATCCATCAATCCTTCATCTATCCATCCATTCATCAATCCACCCATCCATCTGTCCATCCATCCACCCATGTACCCACCCACCCATCCATCCATTCATCAACCCACCCACCCATCCATCATCCATCCATCCA
>CM042248.1:54665859-54710859 GCA_023566225.1 Romanogobio albipinnatus
TCCACCCCCTAGGCCCAAAACACACACACACACACACACGAAATACAGTTGAATATAACAGAACAATGAATGAATAAAATAATTATTTACATACACGCCAAATGTACAGTGTGCAAGATTGTCAGTGTGCAAGATTGTCATGTTTACAGCTTAAGACAGGGGTACACTTTGTAGTTATGGTGCTCCAGTTTCTCTGAACTGATTAATTTGGTTAGGGAGAAAAGATAAAAGCCCGCCCACACTGACAATTGATTGGTTTAATTAACGAATGGGATGCTCTCTGTCTTCGTGAAGCACACTAGCACACACACGCAAGGTCTCTCGCTCCCCCTCCATCTCTCTCTGCCGTGTGCGCGTGCCGGTTTGGAGTACAGTCTCTGTCTCGCATGCGCGCTCTTGCTCGCTCGCTCTAGATTCCAGGAGATTTTAACTAATTTGCGGGCATCAGGGAGCCGCTATTAATTTGCGGGAGACTCCTGGAACTTCCGGGAGACTTGGGATGTCTGCTTTAGCCTCCTTGTTAGAGCGTCCGACTCTCATGCAGGCGGACCCGGGTTCGAGTCCCGCTTGGAGTGGGCGGTCTGAACAGGAGGGGTTGCATTGGTGCCATGACCCGGATGGGAGTGAGATTTAGGGGGTGAGTGTAACAGAGGTCAGCTAGTAGTCGCTGTGCGAGTAAACCTCACTCCTCTGATCTCAAGAGACGCTCTAGCGACTGACGCTAGGGGTTGCATCCTTTAGCCTCCTAGTTAGAGCGTCCGACTTATGCTGGGAGACCTGGGTTCGAGTCCCGCTTGGAGTGGGCAGTTCGAACAGGAGGTTTGCATTGGTGCAGTGACCCAGATGGGAGTGAGGTTTAGGGGGGGTGAGTGTAACGTAGGCCAGCTAGAGCCGCGTTTCCACCGCAGGAACTTTCCACAGGAACTAGGATCTTTGGGCTGGTACTCGGTGGGTTTCGACCGCAGGGTCTAAATGAAGTTCCAGGTAAATATTTCCCCCTCCGAACGGCCCTGCTCCTGAGATAGTACTTTTTCAAAGTTCAGGAACTTTCGGGGGTGGGACTTGGCGCTGAACATGCTGATTGGTTGAACTCATGCAGCTTTTATTTCAACCGGCATTTTTAAAAGTCTTTTGCAAGGTTCGTTTGCTCTTTCTGTCCAATGGCGCGCATTGGTCTGAGCCATCTCACGGTCAATGTCCATAATAGCTGATAATAACATACGTTGTCTTATTTTAAATCTAGCTTTCAGAATACGCTTTAGTATCAGTGCTCGTCTCTTTTCCGCCATTTTGTTAATGACCTCTTTAGTAAACCAATACATAACTAGCAAAAGCAGCGCTGCTTGAATTTCCTCCACTTGTTATTGTTGCAGACAGTGTCACGCAAAAATGATTACTGTCCGTTTCTGACTGGGAGGAGCAGTCGCACGCTGTCCTACATCACCGGATTAATTTGCCTAATCTTCGCGGTACTTTAGACCGCAGTGGAAACGCAGACAGTAGCAGGTCTGAGGGGAAAAAGTTCCTGGTACATTTACATTTATGCATTTGGCAGACGCATTTATCCAAAGCGACTTACAGTGCCCTTATTACAGGGACAATCCCCCTGGAGCAACATGGAGTAAAGTGCCTTGCTCAAGGACACACTGGTGGTGACCGCTGGGATCAAACCTGCAACCTTCTGTGTATCAGTTCCATGGTTTAACCCACTGGACCACCACCTCACAAATGTTGGTACACCACTGGTACAAATTTTTCCTGGTAATTTCGGTGGAAACGGGGCTTAGTAGTTGCTGTGCGAGTAAACCTCACTCCTCTGATCTCAAGAGATGCTCTAGTGACTGACGCTAGAGGTTGCAGCCTTTAGCCTCCTAGTTAGAGCGCCCGACTCTCATACAGGCAGACCAGGGTTCGAGTCCCGCTTGGAGCGGGCGGTTCAAACAGGAATTACACTAAGAATAAAAAAGTAGTACAAAGCACAATAGTGTACCAAATCAGATTGAATGGATGAAATGATTGATTGATTTATTGATCGATGGATGAATTAAAGGATGAGTGTGTTCATTTCCGATGGTCTTACTGACTTTACCAGTTTGATCTGAAGTTTAGTGTGTTTAAGACACAGAGAAAGGAGCTTAAATCTCTCCAAATCCACTGTTAACACTCGCCTTAATCTGTCAGCACAGGAGAACATGATTTGCATGTTCTTGAACTTTAGACATGATTTATGAGTTTGCTTCTTACAGCCTGTTTTATGGGATGTATGGGAACACTAAAGTTAACAAAACATGTATTCATCCTCATGTTAATTTCAGCATTTACTAACACATTAAAATCTAAAGTTGTATCACTTCAGCTCTGCAGCATATTTAGAATAAGGCATATCTGAATTTAAAAGAGCGCCCAACCCACATACATTGGAGTAAATTGATAAACATGGTCTCATTTTACAGAAAACACTCTAGATTTGAACACAGTGGTGGAATATTGCATATAATATATTGTATTTATTCACAATTTTATGATAAACATATATAAAAAGTCATACTTTGATTAATTAACGCCTCGCTCTAAGCCAGCCGCTGGGAAATCGAAAAGAAGGCTCCGCCTCCTCAACTTTGTAAAGTGAGATCTTGGGCTCTGATTGGTCTAGAAGCATGATCGATGCGTCTATAGAGAGCTGAGATACTCAGCTTTATGTGTATGATGCAGAGCTGAAGTGGTTAATATGATTTCATTCACCTGAACCAATAGTTGTTAATGAAGATTAATAAATACTGTAAATATTTATTGCTCGTTGTTAACTAATGGGATCTTATTATATAGTGTTATATATATATATATATGACATCAATCTGAATGAACACTTTGTTTATGTTCCCAGGGAGCCAAAGGAGATCCTGGACTGTCCCCGGGTCAGGCGCCGGCGGGTGAACCGGTAAATACCGCACAAATACAAACTTCTACAACTTTTCTCTCACAGTGCTTCGAAATATCTGCATACAAAACCCTAAACTACATCAATCACTCTTTAGTTGCCTTTAAAGAGTAATGACACCCCAAAATAAAAATGGTGTCATTATTTACCTCATGTCCTTCCAAATCCATTTCTCCTTCCATGGAGCTCAGAACAAAAAACGAAAAATTAGCATAATTTCAAATAGTGTTAATTTCGTTAATGAAATCTATGATGAAAAATTAAATTTTTATAACCAATCAGGAGCCTGCTCGCTGCTGTCACATGGTAAAGTGACGTGATGAGAAACCCAGCATAATTTAAAAATACTAATGTTATTGTGTCACAATTTAGTTTTAAGACTTTTTCAGGCGTTCAAAGTTCCTGGTACATTTACATTTATGCATTTGGCAGACGCTTTTATCCAAAGCGACTTACAGTGCCCTTATTACAGGGACAATCCCCCTGGAGCAACATGGAGGAAAGTGCCTTGCTCAAGGACACACTGGTGGTGACTGCTGGGATCGAACCAGCAACCTTCTGCATATCAGTTCCATGGTTTAACCCACTGGACCACCATCTCACAAATTTTGGTACACCACTGGTACAATTTTTTCCTGGTAATTTCGGTGGAAACGGGGCTTAGTAGTTGCTGTGCGAGTAAACCTCACTCCTCTGATCTCAAGAGATGCTCTAGTGACTGACGCTGGAGGTTGCAGCCTTTAGCCTCCTTGTTAGAGGGTCTGACTCTCATACAGGCAGACCCGGGTTCGAGTCCCGCTTGGAACGGGCGGTTCAAACAGGAATTACACTAAGAATAAAAAAGTAGTACAAAGCACAATAGTGTACTTTGTTATTGTGTCACAATTTAGTTTTAAGACTTTTTCAGGCGAGAATGTAGTTGTTTAAAGCTCAAATCTGTGGTTTATAGAGCTCCTCTCTGAACCTGTGATCTGGAGTGTGTGGAGTTGAACATGTGATCTGGTGTGTGTGGAGTTGAACATGTGATCTGGTGTGTGTGGAGTTGTGAGCTCCAGTGGATCAGGTGCTCAGCGCTCATTAACCCCGGCGAGAGCAGCCTCTCCTCGGCCAGTCCTTCAGCCGCTGGCTCTGATGTCTCTGTGGTGGTTAAACATCAGATATAATTCACCTTGTGTGGATCTAACGGCCCATCTTTGCTCTCATGAATCATCATTTGTTGTCTGCCCAATCGTTTTGACTGAGGGCAAAGAGAAGTTTCATAACTTTATGATATTTAAATACACATGCAGTGAAGATAATGTAGGCATTGCCTGGACCACATTTGTGTGGCTATTAATGTTTAATATATATTTTTAATGAAAATGAAAAGAGGCAGAGTGGTGTTTTATGACATATTTCTCCTGGAGCGCCTTGAACGCTTCAAACACTTGATTTATAAGCACGTCCAATTCGCTGTGGACTCATGCATGGATTCAAATTGTTCAAACGTCCAACTAGACGCGGAAGACGCGATTTTGACGCTCCATTCGCGCTTGGTGTGAACGCAGCATAAGGCTGCTCTCGCCGGGGTTAATGAGCGCTGAGCGCCGCTGATCCACTGGCACACACACCAGATCACATGTTCAACTCCACACACACCAGATCACATGTTCAGAGAGGAGCTCTCTTTATAAACAAACCACAGATTTGAGCTTTAAACAAGTACATTCTCACCTGAAAAAGTCTTAAAACTATATTTCGTGACACAATAACAGTAGCATTTTTAAATAACGCAGAGTTTCTCATCCACTATTGACTTGCCATTAGTTTATCACCACGTGACAGCAGCGAGCAGGCTCCTGGTTGGTTAACGCGGCTTGAATTGACACCAAAGTTCAGATTTTTCAACTCGGGCATCAGACGCGAATCCGCTTAAACCGCGTGAATGCACAAAAGCAACACTTGCGCAAGAACTGGACGAGCGAATGAGGCGGAATTGCGTCCAGTTCGCACCGCGCTAAACGTGTCTATCGCGCCGCAGGACCTCCAGACGAGCGTCAACACGCCTTTACATTGACTTAACATGGAAATCACTCGCTCCAGACGCTCTATTCCCATTCAGTGTGAACGCAGTGTGAAGACGACACAATGGCGAGACAACACCGTCATTAAACGATAACTGTGACTATATCAACATGCAATATCATTGATGAAAAATATAAACGTGACCAAAATCACTCTTTGTTTTTCTCGAGTAAAGGAGGAGAGAAAACATTACAGACTGTTTTTAACAAGCTTTCAAAGAGTCTAAATCCCCCAATCAGAGCTTTTCTGTTCAAAGAACATGTTTTCTACCCGCAGATTGGCAATCTGGCCACCATGCGGGAAGAACTGAAGAAGCTCTGATGATCTGAAAACACAGACAAACAATAAGATGGAGTTATTTATCAGAATTGGTTATAATTTAGAGCAAAATAATGGGGATTAGCTTGACTATAACTAGACGACTAAAGCAGTTTTCTTTGGGTTCCATGAAAGAAAAGCTTTTGAAATGTGAGGGCGAAGAGTGAATGTTGACTAAATCAGCTGTGCATGAATGTGAGGCTGAGCATCATCTCTCTTATTATTTCAGGGTGAAAGAGGACGGACAGGTCCACTGGGTCCTAGAGGTGAACCAGGTCTGAAGGTAAGTTCTCCTTACCCTATGTCGTTTGCAGCGCTGAGAAGCAGTGTTTCATCCTTCACGCCGTTCATACAGTATCTGTTACCGCCACCATGGCGGCACGGCCCGTCTCCGCAGCGGCTGGATTGGGTTACGGACAAGAATAAAGACCCTGTGTGGTGTTTTGGGGCGAGCGGAGGTCTGTTCACACTTCCAGAGATGTAGCTTTGCTCGGGGACCCGCTTTCACTTGGGAGCCCCTTTAGAACCTGAGAACCCCCGAAGGTCAAGGGTCGTCTTTTAAAGGAAAGGCACTCTGCAGGGTGACTCGCAGGTCCCATGTTGCATCTTCAAAGGCCAAACTGGTGCAAGTTTAAGCTCACCTAACTCAGCTTTGTCTTATTTAAGGTGTGTGACTTGCGCAGGCGGGTTTGTGTTATCGTGAGGTAGCTCTTGTCTTGGTTTATGAGGTGAAGAGAACCAAAGGTTGTAAACTCTCCCTGTAAAGCCCTTTCAGTCATGACTCGGGGATTGTTGGCCAGAGCTCATTTTAGGTCAGTCTTCTGCTAACAGTGGCCCAGTGTAATTGGATTTTCACTTGCAATCCCAAGAGCACTGTTAAGACTGTGTGGATCAACTCTTAGAAAATGAGTGTTCTCCAAGAGCTGTTTTCTTGGAAATGGAGCCCTTTTGGACAGAGCCTTTTTCCATTGAGTAGGGGGGGGGGGGGCATTTGGCTGGCCTTGAAAGGTCAGGAGTTTCAGCTGGGGAAGTGATAAAAACAGATCTTTACGGTTAGGTTAGTAGATCCTGGACTGATTCTTCAGAGATAAAACCAGAACCATTGACAGTGGACCATTTTTACAAAGCATGTGAACTATTCATCGATGCGTAAAAGCGAAATAATCCATTTTCATACATATTAATGTTTTATTAGTTTTTCACGTTTATTGCACTTGAACCCCCAGACACACCAGTTTTATTTTAAAATATCTGTCAAACATAGGCAGTTTTGTCTTAAGTGAATGTAAACATTTGGAGTAAACATCTAATGTGTAACATTATATTAGATCCATGCATTCGTTCTTAAAGTGACAGCAGCCTAATAACTCTGCTGTTAAAAGTTAATAAAAGTTTCTTGCTGCATGATTGGCTGCATCAATTATTGCACAAACATTTGTTTACCTGCACAGGTGAACAGGTTTTACTTCTGTAATGTGACGTTATCAAAGTCCCTTTGAAGGAAAGTCGGCGGCCATCTTATTTTCTTGAATGGGGGAATCAGGAAATCTCAAAAACGAACTGCCAAAGTCATGGTTAACCAGTAGCAATATCTGACATGAACTGTCCTGTAAATCTGGTTTCTTACACTCTCAGAAAAAAAGGTACAGTGGAGGTACTATTTTGATCCTTGGGGAACAAAACGTATGACTGTACCTTTAAAGGTACACAATTGGTCTCTAGGGTACAGTTATCCCATTGTTTTCCTCTTCTTTAGAGCAGAAGTTTGGTCCTAGAGAGCCGCTGTCCTGCAGAGTTTGACCCTGAAAGACATCTATAGAAGCTCTTATTGAGAATGAACAGAGGTTTAGATGCTTTATTGAACATGTCCAGTCACCATTATGGAGATCAGTGTTTCCTTTAGTTGGCCAGTTTGACTCTTGGCTTTTATGTGTGTTTGTGGTTTTTGTTACAGTGTTAACAAAACACATAATCTGTTCAAATGAAAAGAAGCCATAAACAAAAATGGTCATGAAGAAAAATGTTTGACTAAACTCATCACTGATTAAAACTATTAGTAAATAATATTCCCCAACAATACTTCAGACATTCTGAATTCTGATTTTTAAATACATTCTAGGGGGAAGAAGTTTAGACGCACACAGATATCAACAATCAATGGGCACATACTTAATGCTGCAATGCATGCTGGGAGCCATGGGTTTTATGCTGTGGTGGATTAGTAGGGTTGGAGATAAACTCTGCAGGAAGGCAGTTCTCTAGGACCGAACTTGCCTACCCCGGACTTAGAGGTACAAAAATGCATGGGGAAACAATGTAGAACGTGATGTGCTTGTTAACTCTTTCTCCGCCAGCACATCCGGATCAGATTCAGAGCGATAAATAGATTGAGTCCATCAACAGTCTCATTCCAAAGCCTCACAGTCATTTCCCCTTCAATAGTGCTATAACAGTGAAAACATGGATTGCTGAAAAAATCCGTCAATGGCTGGGAATCGTTGTGTCGCAAAAGAGTTAAAAGTCCTAATAAAATAATGTCTTGGCTTTCACCAGTTTTCCACCTCGCCTCCCACAGAATGCCGTCAGTCTTTGATCTTGAGCGTGGTGAACTTAAGCGATCCGTTTAAATGCTGCTTTTATAGGTCATTAGTATCTCGAGCACTCTGCTTTTGCAGTAAAATGTTTAAAGAGCCTGAGCAGAAATAGTCCTACAGGCCCAGACCAGGTCTGGCGTAAATCACGTGACCTCTGATGCATCATTGTCTTCTCAGGTGCAATGCAGAAGGCCTGGAATTTCCCACATGTAGAGGATTGTGCACACACTTGAACCTCTCCGCTCGGTCCGACACACGGCGCCACCTGCTGGCAAACGGCCGCCGGTTCCGCTATCAAATCAGGCATATCAAAGAATTCGATTCTAGGATGTGCTTTTATGATTGCATTGTTGTGCTTCTGTACAATTGGCACAGATCGGTTTCAGCACACGAGAGCAGGAAATGCTTGGCGGTGAGGAGTTCTGACCTCCCCTCCCCGTCTCACTGTCATGACTTGTCTTTCTTTCATGGGCTGGAGCTTGAGCTGTCAGACGGGGAAAGCTTTAAAGGGTTTTGACAGTTCTGGGGAAATTCTTAAGGGCTATTAGTCTTATCTGAGGCCACTGGGACTTTAGGCAACACAATCCCAGAAATGCAGAAAAGATAACACGTCGAGAGCGACTCTCTCTCTGTTTCTCCTTGTTCTTACGATTGTAGGGATATGGAAAAAAATCTTTGCTTTGTGTTCTCACCGGTGTTCGGTAAAAGAGCTGAGTCATAATTCCCTTTTCTTTTTTCACCTGCAGGGTCCCAAAGGCTATCCAGGACCAGCCGGTCTGCCCGGAGAACAGGTGAGCAGATGAGACGTGTCATCTCGTGTCGATGTCGGTCTGTTTGTGAGGTCTTCACAAAGACATTTCAATCATTGTCAGAACACACGCTATATTTAGCCAAGTCAAGTACAACTGTTGTTATTATTAATCATGCTATTGTGTCATACTAAAAATAGGTTTATTCTTGAGACATGGGACAAAACAGACACATTTTTCAGATCATTTCAACTGGCGTTCCTTAGCTGCTGCATTTAATGCATGTGTGAAATGTGTATTTTTGTCAATACCTTTCAGATTTTCTTCTGACATTGTTTCAAACATCCAGAAGCTAGATGCTAGATTGTAGCGTTGTATTTGACCTCTCTTTTCGTAGAGCAGCCCTCCTGCCGCACATATTTTGCCGTACAATCAGGTTTAATTCTCTCTCCGTCCCTCCCTACGTGTTTGACATGGCATTAAACAGATCTATGAGTTGTACCTTTGTACCTCCTCAATAACTGAGTCCGGAAGGTTTGGAACTCAATACATGGAAACTTTCATTCAGCCACAAAGCGCAGTCTTTATATGCAGTCACCTGATGCAAAGATGATCTGCGCTGGAGTCGCGCAGCGGAGAGGAGCCGCCGTCTGGACTTCAGCCAGGGTCAGGCCGCGGAGAGCCGGTCCAGCCCGTGGATGCTTTGATAGAGAGATGCCACGGGGAACAATAGCGGCTCTATTCGTCCGCTGGCAGCCGTTCTCATCTCTCATTCACGTTTTTCTTTCCTTTCTCCTCAGGGTTTGCCAGGATTGCCAGGCATATCTGGGGCAGCAGGTTACCCTGGCAGGCAGGTGCAGTGACCGATATCCACTAAAAAAACACAAAAAAACATCTTATGCTGTGTTGCTTAAAATTAATATCAGATGTTCAGAATATACTGCACAGTATACTGTGCATTGCCAAGTATTTATAAAAGTAGAATGTGAAACACAATGATAAACATTTCTACATTTATTTTTTATCATATCATTGCATAAATAATTCAAAGAGTGGCCAATCTTGAAAATGTTTTTTTTTTGTACAAAGTTTCTTAATTCTTGACAGTTCAATATCAATATCTACTAAAACAAAAGGATTAGGATTTGTCTTGATGGTACATTTGAAATATTAAATTAGATTCTTGTAAGTAGATGTGTTTTCTTATAGCAAAGGTGGAGATTTTAGGCTCATGGCTTACTAAAATTTTGTAAATGTCTTGTCCAGTTGGTGGCGCTGTCCCTAAACTGCTCCAGTACCATCAGGGCATGGTGGCGATGGCATGCACCAAATTTCGTTCCAATGTGCCAAAGTGTTTTAAAGATACGGCCTTCCGTTCTGTTCCTTGCCATCGGATCGCATCCTAAATTAAAAATATTTAATTAGATTTGTTCCAATATGCCAAAGTGTTTCAAATACAGTATATGGCCTTCCGTTCTGTTCCTTGCCATCGAATTAAATCCTTAATTTGCTATATTAAATTTGATTCTTGTAAGTAGATTTGTTTGCTCATGGCATAGGTGGCATGGCTTATTAAAAATTTGAAATTTCTTGTCCAATAGGTGGCGCTGTCCCTAAACTGCTCCAGTACCATCAGGGCATGGTGGCAATGACTTGCACCAAATTTCGTTCCAATATTCCAAAGTGTTTTAAAGATACGGCCTTCCATTCTGTTCCTTGCCATCG
The DNA here is from genome assembly GCA_023566225.1 of Romanogobio albipinnatus. Taxonomy (NCBI): domain Eukaryota; kingdom Metazoa; phylum Chordata; class Actinopteri; order Cypriniformes; family Gobionidae; genus Romanogobio; species Romanogobio albipinnatus. The sequence goes on from CM042248.1 coordinate 54,676,248, forward strand.
GATCGAATCCTAAATTTGAAATATGAATTTAGATTCTTGTAAGTAGATTTATTTGCTCATAGCAAAGGTGGAGATTTTAGGCTAATGGCTTACTAAAATTTTGGAAATGTCTTGTCCGGTTGGTGGCGCTGTCCCTAAACTGCTCCAGTACCATCAGGGCATGGTGGCGATGACTTACACCAAATTTCGTTCCAATATGCCACAGCGTTTCAAAGATACGGCCTTGCACTCCGTTCCTTCCCATCGAATAGAATCCTATTTTGAAATATTGGCTTTGATGCTTTATTAATATTATTATCTGTATAGAATGTATATTCTGTGGTATGAAACAGTACACAATACGCAAACATTTTAAGGCAAGCTGAATAGCATCAAAAATGGATATCACCTCATCACCACTCCAGTTGATTGATCACATTACACAAAACAATTGTTTTGTTTTCTTAAATATTATGTTTAAATATGAAAATGAGACATTATGCACTAGTTTGCATACATTCCCAGAACAGCACTATGAGCATTGGATAAAGCCAGTGTTCATTTTGTTGACATATTAGTGTTTCATCATGTGTGTATGTGTGTGATACTTGCGTGTGTGTAACGTTTACGTCTCTTGTCTCTCAGGGTTTGGGAGGACCAGAGGGAGATCCAGGACCTAAAGGTGTCAATGTACGTACAGCTGTTGTCTCATGGTTTCCTGTTCAAACAGTGCCTGAACTCTTACATCATCTCACTGAATAGATAAAAGAGAGAGGGATGAATAGAGAATCAGAGAAATCCTTCTGTTTTTACTGCACTGATTCTTGGCACATGGGATAAAACCCACAACTGAACCTGCCCATTCGTTCTTAAAAATGACAATTAGATATTAAATACCCCTCTTTTTTTTTATGTTTCACAAAGTAGTTGCTAAACATTCATCAAATCTTGCTAAATCAAAGTACAAAAATCATACTTTTCACATGCTGTGAGTTTATTTAGGCAACACGTCTGGTGAGTTTTATAGGTTTTTTCATGATTTTTAGATCATTTCCCACAATTTAAGTATTTCTTGTTAATAGCAGCAACACAATCCTTTTTTTGTCAATAAAGATGGAGCTGAAAATCAATTTTAAACATCTTCAATGCCCGATTTTTCAATATTCATAATAAATATTTGAAATTATTTTTGTTGCTGTACAAAAATCTAACTTTTCACCTGGTGAAAACGCTACACAAATGGTGAGATTTATATATTTTTTTTATAGTTTCAGGATTTTTAGGTAATTGCCATACATTAAAGTACTTCCTGTTAGTAGCAGCAACACAATACAAATAAATATATAAAGAATAAGTAATAACATGGCTGCTGCATTTGATGCACGTGCAAAAATTTTATGGAAGCAAACAGTTCGATGATCCACGAGCCTTGCTTCTGCAGTCCTAGAGAATCAGTGAGCTGTATAAAGTCAACACGAGACTGAGATCTTGCATGTTTCAGAAGCACAATCGCTTTCAACATCTGGCAGTGTGCCGCGGCACAGGAATGTGCAGAGACAGGAGGAGGGCCGTTTCTTTCATCTTTGACTGATAGTACATGTGATCTCACTTAACAAGACAGAAGAACAGTACATATAGCGTTTCGTCCACCTACAGCAAACAAAAACACCAGCCAATCGCTCACTCGCCGCTATGAATGATTTGTGTCCAGTGCATGTGGAAGAGATGATATCACACCTGACTCTGACATGATCATACCGCTCTGTTTTATCAGTGTGTGTAAGCTGATTTATGTGTAGGTTAGTTGTACAGCAATATACACTTTTATAAGGTGACATATAAAGTGAGGATGATAAATGAAGCTGTATCTTGTAGTTCAGGGCGAATCAGGTCTGTCATTTTGAAATCAAAGTGGCCAAATAACTTAACAAAACAAACTGTTTAAGTAGATTTGTTTGCTCTTAGCAAAGGTGGAGATTTTAGGCTCATGGCTTATTTAAAAATTCGAAATTTCTTGTCCAGTTGGTGGCGCTGTCCCAAAACTTCTCCAGTAACATCAGGGCATGGTGGCGATGACTTGCACCAAATTTCGTTCCAATTGGTCAAAGTGTTATAAAGATGCGGCCTTTCGTCCCATTCCTTGCCATCAAATGTATTGATAAATACATACGCTAAATGCTAGCCTAGAAATCTAGACACCCCCTAGCGGCAGGAGATGCAACTCCTAGCAACTCTCCGTTAGCTTGTGAGCTGGAAAAACCAAACTCTAGTCAGCCCAATCCCATCGTGTATAGAGTTGGTGGGCGGGATTAATATAATGACGGTGGCTCCGTGTGCTACTTGTAAACACAGAAGCTGGCGAACAGCGGTCTTTCCAATCGACTTTGGCCGTGACTCTGGAACACTTGAGTTCAGCTTTTCTTTGAGGGAAAGAACAAAGAACGCCACTGAAGTCATTCTTAAGAAAGGAAGATGTGTTCGGAGTTTTGCCGACCGGATATGGCGAAAGTTTAATCTATCAACTAGCTCCGCTTCACCTTCTCCGTTGCTCTGGTTGGTTGTAGCGCTACAAAAAGACAAGCGTTTATCCTGCCCCTCGGATTGAGCCCTGCCAATGGTGTGTTCCCAGACCCAACATTTTGATGTGGGTCTGGCTTGTCAGGCTAGGTAAATGTAAATGGAGTGCTTTTAACTAGTTTTGACCAGATTACCTGACCATGATTTGGGGACTATCTGATAAAAGATGTAGGAGGAGTTCAAAGAATGTAAACGTGTGTTTTTCTGTATCAGGGCTTCATCGGACCTCCAGGAGTTGCAGGAGCGCCAGGGCTGGAGGGAGAGAGAGTGAGTTTAAACGCACAATCATCATTTTACAATCATGCAAATTAAATGCGAGAATCATCGTCCAACTCAAAAGTATGTTTTAAACAATCTGAAATCATTTGTACTGATTCATTTTATATGTGTCGGCCCAATACCACTCATTTTGTGTTCTGCTGGATGAGTCAAACGATCTCAGGCCGCAGAGGCTGTTTATATCACAGTATTTCTTAATATCAGCGTAATGCTGCTAATGTTTCGTTCGGACGTTACACTGGCAAACAAACATGGGCTGTGTACAGTGGAGGTTCCTTGGGGAACAAAACGTATGACTGTACCTTTAAAGGTACACAATTGGTCCGTAGGGTACAGTTATCCCATTGTTTTCCTCTACTTTAGAGCAGAAGTTTGGTCCTAGAGAGCCGCTGTCCTGCAGAGTTTGACCCTGAAAGACATCTATAGAAGCTCTTATTGAGAATGAACAGAGGTTTAGATGCTTTATTGAACATGTTCAGTCACCATTATGGAGATTAGTGTTTCATTTAGTTGGCCAGTTTGACTCTTGGCTTTTATGTGAGTTTGTGGTTTTTGTTGCAGTGTTAACAAAACACAATCAATCTCAACAATGGCGACATACTGTAGTGGTGACATTCTACAGTTTTATACTGTGGTGGCTTAGTAGGGTTGGAGATAAACTCTGCAGGACATCAGCTCTCTAGGACCGAACTTGCCGACCCCTGACTTAGAGGTACAGAAATGTACTCTCAAGGGTACTGTAGACTTAAAAATTAAGCTTTTTCCCCCGTGGTTTAATTCACAGGACCGGACACCAGTTATCTTGTCAAGAGATATCTTTTATTGTTATAAGTCAGACATAGGGAGAGGAAGACAATTTTCTGACGGATGGTCTTCATTCCAGCTTCTTCCTCTCTGACTTCCTGGACAACCAGTTGGATTTTATAGGTTGCTTAAACAGTGAAATAATTGTTTACCAGAAAAACAGGTTATTTACGCTATACCTCGTGCTTTCACGTGGCACAATATACCCTTGAACATATGCATAGAGAAACTTGTTGTTCATTGTTCAAAATATGTCTTAAAGAGAACTTGTGACATGTCATATGCATTCGTAGGAAAACAACAACAATACTTTCTTACAGAAAACTTCAGTCACATGTGCATAATTGAAACCTTATGCTACATATTCCTGTCTCTCACACTTCATGTGCTCAGACTTACTCTGACTAGATAATAATGCAATACAAATAATAATAATTATGAATGATACAACACAAATGATAATGAATATTAGTAAATAATATTAATACAAATGCACACTAAATAATAATGATTAAAACAAATGATAGTGAGTATTAATAAAGAATAATAATAAAAATGCATAATATAAACTGATTATGAATACTAATAATAAAAAACATTTAATAGTAAAATTTAATCTACAATCTCCCTCCTTCTGGAACTACGGCCGTCCGTTCCACACCATCACCTGCAGGTGGCCAACCTATTGAAGTGATAGTGAGAAAGAAGAATAGCAGACGAAGAAATAAACACAAGGACAGAAGAATAGAAACAGAAAGGAATAAAACAAAACAAAGAAACAAAACAAAGAACCCCAACCCATGTTATGTCCCCGCATTCTATGTGTCGCTTAACTATGTGTATGCATTTAATATGAACCCCAGTCTTCTAAGAAAGTAAAAACGAATGAATCTTCACCAGTGCCTGAACTTGTTCGGTACCTGAACTCCTTCAGTTCCTGGTCAAAATAACAAACTAAAATAAATGTTGATGTTAAAGAATTCCTATCCCTTGGGGTTGTGAATCAGTAAGCAGGTGTTGATTGTTTGTGAGGTTGTGTTCTGTAAGTAGTGTAATGTATAAAATATCCTATTTCACTCTGTATTTCCTATTCTCGGTTTTATCCTTATGGTTAGAAATAACCAATCTGATAGGTTTGGTACTTTTCCTTCTAGAAACACATTTTATGAGTTGTATTATTAACAGGAACACAACCACTCCAACCATAATCAAAACTATCCATTCCGACCATGATAAATTCCCTGGAATATGTGCTAATTTTCTCTCAGACATCAATTTAGCTACTCCATTTGCTACGATAACATGACCCATTGCTTGAATTCCCTCCTCTTGAGCTGCTTTAACACTTTCCTTAACTCTTTTAACCATTTCAAAGAGTTCATAATTCCTTTCCTCTACTAAATCATTATTCCACCACTGTGGTTCTACTTGCAGCAATTGCACATGTGGAACATGAATTCCACCCAATTGAAGAGGATAGAGAATCTCTACGCAAAATGGATCAGGAGGAATTGGACACAACTTCCCTCCATATATCATATTTTCACTTATTCCGTCATGTAATATACACCACTGTGCTTCCGACACCTGCCATGCACCTGTAGCTTGATCTAAAGGAACTACCTCCCAAACTGCAGATCCATTAAGGGATAGACTAAACATTGTAGAACAGGAACAAATTACCCACTCATGTTCCTCAACACAACAGTCTGTAGTAGAAATCATTGGTGTTTCACCTTCAGCCCAATATCCATTTCTCCCTAATCTAATCACCGAATCACCTTGTCTAACACCCATTGATTGGAATTGTCTAACTGTCATTATATTGCGCTTTCCATATTGAGGCCATACCATAAATAAAGGTAATGTTCCAGAACCTGACAAAGAATCTTCATCGATAGCAATTTTGACTAATGGAATATGTTTAGCAGAAGTCAAATTAAGTTGTTTACCGAAAACCACTAACAAAGATTCCACAATTCGTTCAGGAATTTGACCCATTCGAATAACTTGAACATCCTCTACCATTTGATCCTTTAAATTCTGAGCTAAAAATAAACACGCTGCATGATGTGTCTCGAAATTAGATGATTTTACTAATGCATCTGCCAATTCCTTCGCTGCATCGTTAAGATGCTGACCCGCTGCTATAATATGTAAAGAACCTTTAAGAGCCTCGGTGAGTCCTTTTCCTGTCATTTTTCCCACCCACTGAGTGTATTCACTTAATTGATTCATTTGAGCAGTATTACTTATTGAATTGACAGAACCAAATACCCCCGCTACATCTCCCCATATACTCCGAGGTTTACGACTTCGACTATTCAATGGATCTTTAGAGGTATAATATTTTACTTCTTTTTCCAACCATTTCCTTATTTGTGTGAAATTTCCACAGTATGACTGATCATAAACGGTAAGAAGGGATATCAAATTATAATTGATACGTTGTCGCACCATATGGGCTTCATTTATCAAGACTTTGGTTTCTTTTGCTAACAAGATACCATGAGCTGGCGCAATAGTTGTAGTTGGGCATGTTTTAGCTTTGTTTGTTTTTTCAGCAGAAAGATAAAAACAACGTCCAATTTCTCCAGTTTCTAGTTCAGTCTCACAATATTCATTCTCATCTTCTGAATGCCATACTCTTACATAATTTCCCTTAAATCTTGTCGTTTTCGAGGCAGTATCCCTTAGGAATCCCTCACATGGCAACACTATGGGATAAATACACCCTAGAGCCAACGAGTCCCATATTGTAAGCATGTGAGTACGATTCAAAATTAAGTTAATTTCCACATTAGTAGAAGTTATGAGGTCTAACCCCACAATTTCACATTGTTCTCTTGAACAAATTTCTCGTCTTTGACCACTACTAGAATATCCTCCGTCTTTCACTGGCCAGATTACTCTGCTTTTGTAACATTGATGATGATAGTTACATCCACCATAGATGTCCTTACGATATTTGGCAAGATCTTTATCATTGCTTGGCACCCAATCCCATAATCCCCATTTGGAAATAAAGGGTAGAGTAAAATGTTGGCCAGATTTCAGAGTTGCATTTCTAGTGATTTCTTGAACTCGAGGAGTCCATAAGGCTTGGCTTCCTTGGTACATGCCAAGTAAAATTAAAAACAAGCATACCATCGTCGTTGTGTATCGAGAATAACTTGCAACCATCTCTAAGCAATGTCAATGGGAATGATCCCTGAAATGGAAGCAAAAAAATAATTAAACATCACTCCTTTGTTCCCAATCTTTAAAGCTAATGGATGAACATTGCTCAATTTCAGGCCATAAGCCGTCATTATCATTTTGTTCATTCACTAGACAAGGTTTAACTTGTGACCAATGATACCATCTATCTGTCCCTACACCCTTCCCTTTTAGGCAAACACTTGTATCTGTTGTTAAGAGTATCTCATATGGTCCCTCCCACCTTGGCTCTAAACCTTTCCTAGCAATACGTTTGACCATAACAAAACTGCCTAACTCGGGAATGTGTGGAATGTCATTAGTGGTGTGTTTTTCATCCCATTGCTGCTGAGCCTCTCGCACTTTTTTGTTATTGTCTTTGGTAGCTTTGTCCAGCATTGTGAGATAGCGTCGTAACTTCTCTTGGAACAAAGTGGAATCTCCTCCTGTTCCTGCGGGAGGCGGAGCATCAGGAGGTAGAACCATTGCTCTTCCAGTCATCAGTTCAAAAGGGGTCAGTCCTGTTACTCTGTTTGGAGTTGCTCTTAAGTTCCACAAGATGGCAGGCAATAACTTGTGCCAACCTTGGCCAGTCTGCAGAATGGCCTTGGTAAGAGCCGTTTTTCATTAGTTCTCTTCTTGTTCCGACAGGCATCACCACTTGTCCTGTTGGAATTCTCCAGATACCCTGATCATCTTCTTTCGCTCCCGCTTTTATCCATTGCTCTTTCTCTTCATCTGTCTCTGTTTGATATGACAAAAGATGGAGCTCAGGATTGTCTTTCCTGTTTTCTTGAACCACGATGACAGGAATAGGAGGGAGTAAAGCCGCTTCTCTTGCTGCTGCATCGGCTGCAGAATTTCCTTGGCTTTCCTTGGACTTGTCAGATTGATGTGCTTTTACTTTGACCACAGCTGCTTCTCTTGGTAAGTGGCATGCTGCAATCAAACGACGAATTATGGAAGCATGTTGTATTTCGCTCCCACTGCTAGTGATGAGTCCACGTCTTTTCCATAGGGCAAGGTAGTCATGGACCACGCCGAAAGCATAACGACTATCTGTATAGATGTTGACTCGATCTCCTTCCGATAGTTCAAGAGCTTCTGTAAGTGCTGTGAGTTCAGCTGCTTGTGCTGAAAACTGTCCAGAAAGAGCTCCTTTCTTCACAACAGTTCCATCAGCCTCCACAACAGCCCATCCAGTATGTCGCTTTCCATCAACGTAGTAACTGGATCCGTCGACCCATAATTCTTGGTCTGGATTTTCAAGAGGGATTGGATTAACTGGACCAAGGGTTTCTTCTTCTACTTGTTTTTCACACTTGTGTGGTATTCCCTCATGCGGTTCCAGCATCATTGTTGCAGGGTTAAGGGAGGTGTCTCTGATGATTTCCACTCTCAAATCCTTATTCAGCAAAGTCGCTTCCCATTTTGCTCTCCTCGCATCAGTGATAGTCTTGATGTTTGTGTTGTTCAACAGCGTCACTATACTGTGCGGTGTGTGCAATATGATAGTTTGTGCTCCTATCAGATTTTCCACAGCATCCACTGCCCATGTGGCACCATCGAGGGCTTGTATACATCGTGGTTGACCTATCATGGTGACAGGAATCTTTGTGGAAAAGTATCCGACTGGTTTGTACCGATCACCTGGTTTTTGACACAGTACTGCTGAGTAGGTCTCATCTCCCACCCTGGTCCACAAATGAAATGGCAACCGACCATCAGGAAGTCCCAAGGCTGGGGCTGAAATCAGTTTCTCTTTCATAGAAGTAAATGCTTCCTCAGCTTCTGGTGTCCAGGTTATCTGTTCCACTCCAGGCTTTCCTCCTTTGTACAGGTCAATGAGAGGGCTAGTGATGCTGGCAAAATCAGGTATATACTGACGACAATAGTTGAAAAGTCCCATCACTTTCCGCATTCCTGTAACTGTTAGAGGTTTTGGGAGTTGCCGTAATGCCTCTACTCGCTCCGTTGTCATTCTTCTTCCATCGACAGATAGTTCTTGGCCTAGGTAGATCACGTTAGTTTTGGCCAGCTGTGCTTTATCTGGGTTGACTTTGAATCCTCCTTTCCTAAGAGCTTGTAGAACAATGTTCAGAGCTGATACATGACTGTTTTCATCTGGGCTTGCAATCAACAAGTCATCAACATATTGGAGGCAAACACTTCCTGAGCTCTCAATTTCAGCTTTTCGCTCAGTTAAGAATTGGTCCAGAGCTCTATGAAATACAACTGGAGAAAGATTAAGACCTTGTGGGAGTCTATTCCAAACATACTGTTTTGCGCCCACGGTGAAGGCCAATTTCTCTTGAGATCTTTCGTCGATAGGTATAGACCAGAAAGCGGACAGCACATCTAGTACTGTGAAAATTCTTGCATTTCCTGGAATATCATTCAGAATGGTAGCAGGATTAGCCACAATAGGGTGTGGTTTTGGTGTTACACTGTTAAGTTTTGTGTAATCAATCGTTAATCGCCATGAATTATCAGATTTTTTTTTTACCGGCCAGACGGGGCTGTTGGTAGTAGATAAAGTTTGTCTGACGATCCCCTCAGCTTCCAAGTCTGCCACTATCTCTTCCACGGCTTGTCTTGCTTCAGGTCGGATGGGGTATTGTTTATGAGGGGCATGTATCGGTCCCTCAATCACAATAGGATCAATGTTGGCTTTTCCACAGTCCAATTTGTGTTTAGCCCAAACATCTGGATATAAGCTACACAGAAGACCCCACACACCTTCTTTTCCCCAGTCTCTGATGATTGGTTTTGCCACACCAACAGAACTTATATTACATGTGCGATCTTCATGTGGTATTATTCCAGCTGTTGTAGCGACTTGATGACTGTCAGTGAATATGATCATGTTCAACAATGGAAGAATATCCATGCCAATGAGGCTTCCTTGTGAATTCGGCCCCACCCAGAAAGATGTCCATAAGACTTCATCTTCATGTATTTGCAGAGGAACTGGTATACTTTTGCGAAATGTTGTGATTTCTCCTCCAACTCCTTCAACTTCCATTGTTTCATGTGTTGTAGGTAAGTTCAGGTCAGTTATCGAAATCGAAGCCCCTGTGTCTAAGAGGCAGTCACATGGGTGGCCCCCTATTTGTGCAGGAATGAAAAGTCGATTGTCACTCTTCTTACTCATACAGGGGGCCGCTGATTCCTATTGCGGACGCATAATTCCCTCAATAAGCTGACGGACTTGCTCTTCGGTCCACATCTTCCCTTGAGGGGTTTCATCCTTGTTTTTCACACTGACCTGTCTAAATGATGGACCTTTCCCTTCTGCTCCTCCTCCTTTAGCCCAACAGTCTCTTTTGAAGTGGCCAGGCTTTCCACAATTGCGGCAACCGTTAAGTTGAACTGACGCCACTCCTCTTCGATTTGACTTGTTTCCTTCATCCTTGTTTGATCTCATAGCCATCTCTAGGCGACCAGCCCATTGCATAATTTGGTCAAACGTTTCTCCTGGGTTGACTCCAAGTGATAAAGCTTGTTGGTACTTTGAGCTAAAGCCTTCCACGAGTGTGTCAGTAAACTGTACATCATCTCTGTCTGGATCTTTCTTAGCACAGAGGGCCCATCTTTCATAAGCATTCCATTTGCGCAAGGCATATTCATCTGGAGATTCATCGTCTTTTTGCTTAATCAATGTCACTGATGTGAAAGGGATTTTACCGCTGCCCAAGATCTCTTGGATTTCTTTTCGGAATCCATCTAATGCTTGCCAAAGACCCAGGGGTCGCCCCTGGCCATCTACCCACAAGTCCATCCATTGGGCTGTTGTTATCGACGCTGGCAAGCGCTCCCATCGGTCTCTTGGGATTTTAGCTTTCACAATGGTGTGTATGTCTCTTAGTGTCATTTGATGTGCTTCAATCAAGGAATCTAATTCTCGCCAAAACTCTGTGTTTGGATCTTGTCTTTTCAGAGGAGGCAAAGCTGTGAGAATGGCTTGACGTTCTCCTGGTGTGAATGGTCTCTCTTCTGTCATCATTTCAGATTGTTCCTTTTTGATAGCCAGTGGAGAAAATTCAGGACCGACTTTATCAATTGTGATCATGTCGTCATCTCTTGTCTCATCCCCCCATTCGGATCCACAAGTACGAGCGGGAGTACATCGCAGCATGTCTCTGTTGGGTTGGGTTGATTTAGATCTGGTAATAATTGGAGCTGCTTGTGCAGAAGCAATATACATTTTGTCAACCCGAACTCCATTTGAGCTTGAAGCTTGAGGCTGCATCAGAGGTTTAGAGTAACTTGTACATTGTTCAGGCAAAGTTGGATAAATTGGCTTGTAAACAGGTGGTGTTACAGTTGTTGGTGATTTTGCTGATGTTTGTGAATATTTCCTTTCCGCTTCAGCTATTATATCTGTCCAATCTGGATCAAATGAATCATCACTGGTGATGTTTTCCTTTTCTGTACATGTGATAGACATGATTTTACTCAACTTGTTATATGCTTCAACTTGTGGCTTCATTGCTTCAGTAAGTGGAACTGGACAACCATCAATACCACAACAAACTCCTCCTTGTTTCATGATCCAATTAGCTGCCATTATTGGAAATACTTTTAACTTGATAGAGTCTTTTTGAGTCTTGAACCAGTTTAACTGCTCATCCATGGATGCATTAATGTCAAGTCCTTTTTTCAAAAACTTAGTTTGCTTCTTTTTCTTCTTTTCCAGATACCATGAAGAAATTGTTTTGCAATTATAGCTACTTTCTGTCATTTTGCAAACACTGGTCACTTCTGTGTCTGTGCTCTTAAAACAGCAGGGCTTTGGTATGTCTGTGTGTGTGAGAGGATCTCCAAGGGAGGGGCTACCTCGCTCCTCTCTGTCTTTCTCTAAGCTATATGTATACTGTGTGTGTGTGTGTGTGTGTGTGTGTGTGTGTGTGTGTGTGTGTGTGTGTGTGTGTGTGTGTGTGTGTGTGTGTGTGTGTGTGTGTGTGTGTGTGTGTGTGTGTGTGTGAGAAGAAGAAGATATGTGTGCCTATAGGGTAAATTCTGAAGGGACGGGCTGCCCTGTTTGTCTCTCTTTCCCTCCTAATCACTGAAGGAACAAAAAGAGGTGAAGAATCAAAAATAAATGTTTCTCTTATATATTTCAGTTGTTTTTCTTCCTTTTTTTGTTTAACTCAGATAAATTTCTTATGTTTTGTTTTTTTTTTTGTTTTTTTTTTTTTTTTCTTTATTAAGTTGAACTCAGATCAATTTCTCTCTCCTCAAATACTGAACAGCTTAACTGTCAAAATCAGAATGCCGCCCGCGATTTCAGCTACTTCAGCACGTTTAAACGTTTTAGGATTCTTCATAAACAGGATTCCGCTTTCGAATCCAGATCCGCCACTTTAAACTGCTTTTAATCCAAACACCACTTGACACCTTCCCCGTCTGTCTGTAACAGCACGGATCTGTGGTGTGTGAAATATTTTAGGATAAATTCTGCAATCACAATTATTGCAGATCCGCCATATTCACCACCTCGCAGCCATGTCAAGCTAATTGCTGAATCGCCTTATGGCTCATTCTATCGGAAATTTGACTAAATGGTCTTTAACCAAGATCCACTTTTACCCCAGCTTCATTCAAATATTTTTTTTTTTGGAAGGTCCACTGATCTGAGCAACTTAAATAGGCCAAATCAAATTTAATTATTTAAATTACTTTTACTATGTCTGACACATATATTCATTGGCAACACAACTGGTATTCAAATAACACAGTTCTTTTCAGCAGTTTCAGTCAATGTCTCTAACCATCAGGCAGACTTAGAACTATTTAGAAAGAAAAAAGTCTTACCTGATTAGCTGAGACAAATGGCTGAAGATGCAATCCTGTTCCGTGACGCCAAATTGTAGACTTAAAAATTAAGCTTTTTTCCCCCGTGGTTTAATTCACAGGACCGGACACCAGTTATCTTGTCAAGAGATATCTTTTATTGTTATAAGTCAGACATAGGGAGAGGAAGAAGCTGGAATGAAGACCATCCGTCAGAAAATTGTCTTCCTCTCCCTATGTCTGACTTATAACAATAAAAGATATCTCTTGACAAGATAACTGGTGTCCGGTCCTGTGAATTAAACCACGGGGGAAAAAAGCTTAATTTTTAAGTCTACAGTACCACCCCAGTGACGGCCACTTGCACCTTAGAAGGTACAATTTTGTACTCTTTTTTTTTTTTGAGAGTGTATGGCGAGTGTTGTCAAATCTGCTGTCGCTCTGGGATCCGCACAGACTCAAATTCCCAAATGAATGACGTGATCCTGAAAACACACAAGACAACAGTGTTCAGATTGATGACGCCCCCCGGCTCAGAATGAGTGATGTGTGTCAGATCAGATTTGTTTGTGACTGCGATCGTCTCGATGTGTTCCAGGGAATTCCGGGTCCGGTGGGAATCAAGGGTCCCAAAGGAAGACAGGTAAACTCTCCCTTCCCTTATAAACATTAGTTATGCAAATGAGTGATGCCTATTTAATGCAGATTACTTCGAGTAAAGAAAAGCAAGACTCTGTTCTTGTCATCTGCCGTCCAGCTGTGAAGCCGATGGCATTATGCAGATGGAAGAAAGAAATGTGTGCATTGGTGTAGAAACACGGCTTTAGTTCTTGAAGGGATTGCGAGGGTTATTCTGACGGATGTGTTTGTGGTAAATGCTGAAGAACAGACCATAGAAACGCCACCGAGTCTGCTAGGCATTGGACAATAGCCCCGAACCAGGACATTTCACGTGTATCGCTCGATATGATTACAGCTCATTTTCTGTTTTTGTGACTTTTAGGTAAATATTATGTGAAATACATTTTTTTTATATTTAACATTAAGGTTCAGAAATGTTATGTACATCTTATTTTCTTCCATTAAATCCTATAATAATAATAATAATTATTATTATTCATAAATTATTCTTAATGTTTAATATGTAAATATGTAACATTTTGATCAAGCAATTTTATGTACACCCTATTTGCTATCAATAAATCATATATCAACAATGGTGACAAAAATAATACATGTTAAATATTATTTATTAATAGAAATTAAATAAAATATAGTATTCTTAATTATTCTTAATTATTTAATTTAGAAAAGTTTAATATTTAGGTTCAGCAATTTTATGTACATCATATTTTCTTCTATTAAATGATATAATAAGTATAATAATAATAATAATAATAATAATAATAATAATAATGAAATATTATTAAATAGTTAAATTATTAATTCAAATTTTTATTATTTTTCATTTTTAAATTGATTTATTTGGGTTCAGAAATATCAATCAGAAATATCATTAAATCAAATAACAATAGTAACAATGATAATAAATGTTAAATATGAAAAATAATTGAATATTAATTTATATTAATATTAAATGTATTAAATGTTAAAAACTATTTAATAATAAAAAATATTTTAAATTAATTATTCATAATGATTGTATTTGTAAATATTTAACATTAGGTATAATTATTAATTATATTATTATTATTATTATTTCAGCCAGTAGGTCTATATATATTGTTTTCAGTGTCAGCCATTAAAAAGTCAGATCTATGAAGATGTTTTAAAAGATCTTATATTTCATATATATATATATATAATGTATCGTTCTCAATGGAAATGATCCATGAATACTGAAATAATGCTATATATTTGTTTAGACACCCGTGCGTTCTTCATGTGAATGACTCCGAGGCGCTTGATAAAGTTAATATCAGCTGATGTGTGAGTGTTGGGCCTGAGAAAGCCCTCTGTGAACATCCCTGTGCCAGCTGGGCTCGTGCCCGTGCCGTCTCAGGCAGGAATGATTAATCTGAGGCTTCTTGAGTGAGGATGAAAGCATGTTGGAAGACATTCAGAGCCCCGGGGCTCAGAAACACACGAGCAAACATGAGACGGAGCGCGTACTGTACAACACTAAAAGATTCTGTACTTTTCTAAGTGAGTAGAGTCAAGATCAGATTCACATCCAAACCAACTGTTCCGATGTGTGTGTGATATGATGTTACCTCAGGACTCGAGTGTGTGTGTGTGTGACCGTTTGAGCTGATCTGAGCACTTTTACAGGGTGTTGTTGGCGACGCGGGCGAGAGAGGACCGCCTGGACCCGATGGAAACCAGGTACAAAAGACCTTGTTGATCTGTCTTTAGTGTGTGATGTTGCTGTTCTTGTGTCTCCTGAAACGCCTCCATCTTGAGTTTCCTCCAGGAACAACACGTCACAATATTCCTCATTATAATAATTAATGGGCAGCATAACGATATGGGGTCTGGTTGAGTTAGTTAGTCGTGTGTTGAAACTGACGGTTATGGTAAGGGGCGGAACATTTCCCAAACACCAATCACAACACACTGCTCCAGCCAACCAATCAGAGCACAGTGTGCTTCTCAGAAGGAGGGGCTTCATAGAGACAGGAACTAACAGGATATTTTGTCTATAGATGGCGTTTTCCACGGTTTCAGAAGAATATTATTGTGCCGAAACCCCAAAGCAGCTGTAGAGGAATCTTTGATGTCTTGAGCTCAATCAGTGTGTAAAATAAAAACAAAGAACATGGAAAGATGTTTGAGAATGTGCGAAGCTGTTTCTCATTGTTTTGTGTGTGTTTCAGGGGCCCGTCGGAGGAACTGGCAGCAGTGGATTCCCAGGCCTGAGAGTGAGTCCTGAACACATACACACACACACACACACACACACAGTCAGCTTTACCTTCTTACAGCCGACGCAGAAGCCCTGTCCTCTCTGGAGCCGTGACTTCATATTAGAGATCTATTATCCAATATATACCTATACATACACTAAATTGCCAAAAGTATTGGGACGCCAATTCAGGTGTTCAATCCCTTCATGGCCACAGGTGTATAAATCAAGCACTAGTCCTGCAGACGCTTCTACACACATCAGTGAGAGAATGGGCCGCTCTCAGGAGCTCAGAGAACTCAAGCTCTAGACCTGCAGACGCTTCTACACACATCAGTGAGAGAATGGACCGCTCTCAGGAGCTCAGAGAACTCAAGCTCTAGTCCTGCAGACGCTTCTACACACATCAGTGAGAGAATGGGCCGCTCTCAGGAGCTCAGAGAACTCAAGCTCTAGGCCTGCAGACGCTTCTACACACATCAGTGAGAGAATGGGCCGCTCTCAGGAGCTCAGAGAACTCAAGCTCTAGGCCTGCAGACGCTTCTACACACATCAGTGAGAGAATGGGCCGCTCTCAGGAGCTCAGAGAACTCAAGCACTAGGCCTGCAGACGCTTCTACACACATCAGTGAGAGAATGGGCCGCTCTCAGGAGCTCAGAGAACTCAAGCTCTAGTCCTGCAGACGCTTCTACACACATCAGTGAGAGAATGGACCGCTCTCAGGAGCTCAGAGAACTCAAGCTCTAGACCTGCAGACGCTTCTACACACATCAGTGAGAGAATGGGCCGCTCTCAGGAGCTCAGAGAACTCAAGCTCTAGGCCTGCAGACGCTTCTACACACATCAGTGAGAGAATGGACCGCTCTCAGGAGCTCAGAGAACTCAAGCTCTAGTCCTGCAGACGCTTCTACACACATCAGTGAGAGAATGGGCCGCTCTCAGGAGCTCAGAGAACTCAAGCTCTAGACCTGCAGACGCTTCTACACACATCAGTGAGAGAATGGGCCGCTCTCAGGAGCTCAGAGAACTCAAGCTCTAGGCCTGCAGACGCTTCTACACACATCAGTGAGAGAATGGACCGCTCTCAGGAGCTCAGAGAACTCAAGCTCTAGACCTGCAGACGCTTCTACACACATCAGTGAGAGAATGGGCCGCTCTCAGGAGCTCAGAGAACTCAAGCTCTAGTCCTGCAGACGCTTCTACACACATCAGTGAGAGAATGGGCCGCTCTCAGGAGCTCAGAGAACTCAAGCTCTAGGCCTGCAGACGCTTCTACACACATCAGTGAGAGAATGGACCGCTCTCAGGAGCTCAGAGAACTCAAGCTCTAGACCTGCAGACGCTTCTACACACATCAGTGAGAGAATGGGCCGCTCTCAGGAGCTCAGAGAACTCAAGCTCTAGTCCTGCAGACGCTTCTACACACATCAGTGAGAGAATGGGCCGCTCTCAGGAGCTCAGAGAACTCAAGCTCTAGTCCTGCAGACGCTTCTACACACATCAGTGAGAGAATGGGCCGCTCTCAGGAGCTCAGAGAACTCAAGCTCTAGTCCTGCAGACGCTTCTACACACATCAGAGAGAGAATGGGCCGCTCTCAGGAGCTCAGAGAACTCAAGCTCTAGGCCTGCAGACGCTTCTACACACATCAGTGAGAGAATGGGCCGCTCTCAGGAGCTCAGAGAACTCAAGCTCTAGGCCTGCAGACGCTTCTACACACATCAGTGAGAGAATGGGCCGCTCTCAGGAGCTCAGAGAACTCAAGCTCTAGGCCTGCAGACGCTTCTACACACATCAGAGAGAGAATGGACCGCTCTCAGGAGCTCAGAGAACTCAAGCTCTAGACCTGCAGACGCTTCTACACACATCAGTGAGAGAATGGGCCGCTCTCAGGAGCTCAGAGAACTCAAGCGTGGGGCCGTGATCGCTGGACACCTGTGCAATAAGTCCATTCGGGACATTTCCTCACTACTAAATATTCCACGCTCAACTGGTAGTGGGATTATAACAAAGTCGAAGCGATTGGGAACAACAGCAACTCAGCCACGAAGTAAAATCACAGAGCGGGGTCAGCGCATGCTGAGGGTCACAGAAGTCGGCAATCTAGCAATCCCATGGACGCGTCTGGGTTTGGCGGTTGCCAGGAGAACGGGACTTGCCTGACTGCATTGTGCCAAGTGTAAAATCACAGAGCGGGTCAGCGCATCCTTTGAAATCAAATCACTTTGATTTCTTGTTGCATCGCTGCATCAATAGGAAGAATATTACAGTAATATAAATGTTCCAAGTGCCCAACCAAATGGAACACTGATCACCATAATGGCGAAAAAATGTATGAAGTCAGCTTATGTGGTTCTCTCAAAATTTTCATTTGTATTGATAATTTAAAAATGTAAGATGACTTTGGGAAATCAGTGAATGCAAACAGAGAGAAATAACTGCAGAAGTGGAGGACATGAGAGAAAAGTCTATTAAGAATTGCCCCACCTTTATTTGCTTGACAAAATGGCACTCAAACCAATCAATGAATCTTAATTTGGGCTTTCTGAGTATAGTATGTGGATAGTACAGATTACTAGAGTTTTACAATTAAGACATTAAGTAAAGTTAACTAAAAAGTGTTATAATCACTGTTGGATTTTACAGGGTAGTAGTAAAGAGGAAGAAAACTGACACTACCGCGATCTGTCACTCTTAAGAGTGTGTTTAGTGATAAAATCAGATTTTGAAAGCTGAGACTTTGTTTCTTATCAGAAGTAACAAAACACAAAGCTCTTTGTGATTATTGGATGGGGGGCGCTACAAATATCAAACATGGTGTTAAAGTGTTACACTAAATTCAACTAAAAGAGATTTTCTTCACACACATGAATACAGAATCAGATTCAGAGCTTGTTGTAAAGTTATGTGGTTTTTCGGAGGTCTTTTGGTTGGTTTTCAGCAGCGTGTTCTGCTACTGTACAGAGTTCAGTCCCGCCAGTGGCTCCTGCCAAGAGGATATTAATAATACTTTGTGTGTCCTGGCGTCCGTTCAGCGACAGAACACTTCAGGATGAGAAGATAAACTGCTGGATTTTAGGCGAGATGAAAAGAGACTGACGCATTCTGGATCAGTGGCAGAGGTTTGACAGTGATGCTGGAAGGCCTGCCAAGAGAGAATTACAATAGTCCAGTCTGGAGAGAACAAGAGCTTGGAGGAGGAGTTGTGTAGCTCTGATAGGAAGGGCCTGATCCTACTGATGTTGTATAAGGCAAATCTGCAGGACCGTGAAGTTCTAGCAATGTAGTCTGTGAAGTTTAACTGATCATCCATCACAACTCCAAGGGTCCTGGCTCTCCTGGGTGGAGTTAATGTTGATGAACCTACAGAAGCTGAATGGAGAAGTGTTGGGTTGGCCGAGAACACAAGCAGTTCTGTCTTCACAAGGTTTAGTTGAAGGTGGTGGTTGTTCATCCAGAAAGATATGTTGTTTAGGCATGCTGAGATATGAGCAGCTATCGTTGGATCATCTGGCTGGAATGAGAGGTTGAGTTGAGTTGAGTTTCATCAGCGTAGCAGTGATAGGAGAAACCATGTTTCTGAAGGACAGATGAGATGTAGATGGAGAAGAGAAGCGGTCCCAGCACTGAGCCCTGAGGCACTCCAGTAGCTCTAGATGATAGCAGTGATGGAGAAACCATGTTTCTGAAGGACAGATCTAGTGATGACATGTAGATGGAGAAGGGAAGCGGTTCTAGCACTGAGCCCTGAGGCACTCCAGTAGCTCTAGATGATAGCAGTGATGGAGAAACCATGTTTCTGAAGGACAGATTTAGGGATGACATGTAGATGGAGAAGAGAAGCGGTCCTAGCACTGAGCCCTGAGGCACTCCAGTAGCTCTAGATGATAGCAGTGATGGAGAAACCATGTTTCTGAATGACAGATCTAGTGATGATATGTGGATGGAGAAGAGAAACAGTCCCAATACTGAGCCCTGAGGCACTCCAGTAGCTCTAGATGATAGCAGTGATGGAGAAACCATGTTTCTGAAGGACAGATCTGGTGATGACATGTAGATGGAGAAGAGAAGCGGTCCCAGCACTGAGCCCTGAGGCACTCCAGTAGCTCTATATGATTGCAGTGATGGAGAAACCATGTTTCTGAATGACAGATCTAGTGATGACATCTAGATGGATAAGAGAAGCGGTCCCAGCACTGAGTCCTGAGGCACTCCAGTAGCCCTAGATGATAGCAGTGATGGAGAAACCATCTTTCTGAAGGACAGATCTAGTGATGACATCTAGATGGATAAGAGAAGCGGTCCCAGCACTGAGCCCTGAGGCCCTCCAGTAGCTCTAGATGATAGCAGTGATGGAGAAACCATGTTTCTGAATGACAGATCTAGTGATAAGATGTAGATGGAGAAGAGAAGCGGTCCCAGCAGTGAGCCCTGAGGCACTCCAGTAGCTCTAGATGATAGCAGTGATGGAGAAACCATGTTTCTGAAGGACAGATCTGGTGATGACATGTAGATGGAGAAGAGAAGCGGTCCCAGCACTGAGTCCTGAGGCACTCCAGTAGCCCTAGATGATAGCCGTGATAGGAGAAACCATGTTTCTGAATGACAGATCTAGTGATGACATGTAGATGGAGAAGAGAAGCGGTCCCAGCACTGAGCCCTGAGTCACTCCAGTAGCTCTAGATGATAGCAGTGATAGGAGAAACCATGTTTCTGAATGACAGGTCTAGTGATGACATGTAGATGGAGAAGAGAAGCGGTCCCAGCACTGAGCCCTGAGGCACTCCAGTAGCTCTATATGATTGCAGTGATGGAGAAACCATGTTTCTGAATGACAGATATAGTGATGACATCTAGATGGATAAGAGAAGCGGTCCCAGCACTGAGTCCTGAGGCACTCCAGTAGCCCTAGATGATAGCAGTGATGGAGAAACCATCTTTCTGAAGGACAGATCTAGTGATGACATCTAGATGGATAAGAGAAGCAGTCCCAGCACTGAGCCCTGAGGCCCTCCAGTAGCTCTAGATGATAGCAGTGATGGAGAAACCATGTTTCTGAATGACAGATCTAGTGATGAGATGTAGATGGAGAAGAGAAGCGGTCCCAGCAGTGAGCCCTGTGGCACTCCAGTAGCTCTAGATGATAGCAGTGATGGAGAAACCATGTTTCTGAAGGACAGATCTGGTGATGACATGTAGATGGAGAAGAGAAGCGGTCCCAGCACTGAGTCCTGAGGCACTCCAGTAGCCCTAGATGATAGCCGTGATAGGAGAAACCATGTTTCTGAATGACAGATCTAGTGATGACATGTAGATGGAGAAGAGAAGCGGTCCCAGCACTGAGCCCTGAGTCACTCGAGTATCTCTAGATGATAGCAGTGATAGGAGAAACCATGTTTCTGAATGACAGGTCTAGTGATGACATGTAGATGGAGAAGAGAAGCGGTCCCAGCACTGAGCCCTGAGGCACACCAGTAGCTCTATATGATAGCAGTGATGGAGAAACCATGTTTCTGAATGACAGATATAGTGATGACATCTAGATGGATAAGAGAAGCGGTCCCAGCACTGAGCCCTGAGGCACTCCAGTAGCCTAGATGATAGCAGTGATGGAGAAACCATGTTTCTGAATGACAGATCTAGTGATGAGATGTAGATGGAGAAGAGAAGCGGTCCCAGCACTGAGCCCCGAGGCACTCCAGTAGCTCTAGATGATAGCAGTGATGGAGAAACCATGTTTCTGAAGGACAGATCTAGTGATGACATGTAGATGGAGAAGAGAAGCGGTCCCAGCACTGAGCCCTGAGGCACTCCAGTAGCCCTAGATGATAGCAGTGATGGAGAAACCATGTTTCTGAAGGACAGATCTAGTGATGACATGTAGATGGAGAAGAGAAGCGGTCCCAGCACTGAGCCCTGAGGCACTCCAGTAGCCCTAGATGATAGCAGTGATGGAGAAACCATGTTTCTGAAGGACAGATCTAGTGATGACATGTAGATGGAGAAGAGAAGCGGTCCCAGCACTGAGCCCTGAGGCACTCCAGTAGCCCTAGATGATAGCAGTGATGGAGAAACCATGTTTCTGAAGGACAAATCTAGTGATGACATGTAGATGGAGAAGAGAAGCTGTCCCAGCACTGAGCCCGAGGCTGGCTCGTGTGGCCCGATCAAACATACAAGCTACTGGAGCTCAAACTGCTCAAGAAGTTAATGCTGGTTCTGATAGAAAGGTGTCAGAATACACAGTGCACCTCAGTTTGTTGCGTATGGGACATGCCCATGCCGACCCCTGTCCACCCCTACCCCTGTTATATCTTTTCCTTCATTTGTAATGTGTGTTTCCATGTTTGATTGCTGCCATGTGTTGGGCTCCTGCGGGTCTGATTCATGAGTTAAAAAGCCGATCATTTTGCATGTCATGTTCAGTCTCCAACAGTCGAGGACTCCTCTGGTCGTTCCGGCTTTAAAACACACATGTCAGAGGTTGGCCAAAGCCCCTGAGTCTCGTAAAGCAGCGGACAGAGATGTCAGACACGTTTCACTGTTGTCGGGGTGTCAGGCGGGAGGATTTAAAGCGGGATTTTGAAGGCTCTGGATGCATTTTCATCATGCCATCGCTGTTGTCCCGTCCCTTCCTCAAATCATGATCCGTGTTTTCTTCTTGGTGGCGGAGAGGATGTGATGCGTCATGAAAACCCATTCTGTGCAATGAAATGCCCTGTTGATTTCACTGTTTTTACTGTATTTTCGATCAAATAAATACAGCTTTGGTGAGAAGAAGAGACTCTTTCAAAAAAATAAACAATCTCACAGACCCCAAACGTTTGAATGCAAGTGTCATTGTTTAAATGAACTTGCTTGTCTAAAGATCCCAGAATCGAATGTAATATCTGCGAATCTGACATAACAGCACATTTCTCACTGAGTTCAGAAGCCTCAGTTTGTTTTGCATCTCAGTAGAGATTTTCTGCAGACATTGGAATAGCAAATAAGTCATATTTCACCCTTTTCTCTTTCTTCTGACATGTTTTATTACGTGTGGTTGACAGAAAAGCTTTTTTATGGCATGTGTGTGATCTGTGGATCCATTAAGATCTCCTTCAAGCCACATGTCTATTAAATCTCCCTCACACTAAATAAACAAAGGCATTACCATGTTTTTGCACATGTACTATGGTAATACCATGATATACTGTTAGTGCTCTTCTGCTCACCAAGGCTTTGTTTATATGATCAAAATACAGTACAAATCGTGATATATTTTTCCAGTGTGGATCAGCTGTTCTCTATGTGAATATATAGTAAAGTGTCATTTATTCCTGTGATCAAAGCTGAATTTATCATCTTTACTCCAGTCTTCAGTGTCACATGACCCTTCACTGATCATTCTCACATGAGGATCTGATGCTCAAGACACACATTTATGATTATTATCAGTTGTGCTGCTTCAGATTTGTGTGTAAAACAGTAGAAGCTGTGCAGACGATGCATCCCCTCTCAAGCTCTGAGATGTTTGTGTGTTTCTCCTGTAGCTCAAGGTGAAATGGAGGCTGGTTCCCATGAATCCGAGCAGACATGCGTGCGGTTTATTGTGCAGTTCTGTGCTGATGGAGTGAGTTCATGTCTGACGGGCCCCCCGAAAGCTCTTAATGAGAAACAGCCCCGCAAACAACCTCCCGCTCTACAGGACCTGCTCTGTTACTGTGCTGCGTTCACAACAGCGCTGCTAGACAAGCTGCAATGTGTATCCTGATGTGCTTTAAAATATACAAATACGACCAAAACATCTGAGAACAATATGTTGTTAAAGGTACACAATGCCATTTTAGTGGCAGGGGTTAGTCAGTGGCAGGGGTTAGTCAGTGGCAGGGGTTAGTAAGTAACAGGGGTTAGTCAGTTGCCGGGGTTAGTCAGTGGCAGGGGTTAGTTAGTGGCAGGGGTTAGTTAGTGACAGGGGTTAGTCAGTGGCAGGGGTTAGTCAGTGGCAGGGGTTAGTCAGTGACAGGGGTTAGTCAGTGGCAGGGGTTAGTCAGTGGCAGGGGTTAGTTAGTGGCAGGGGTTAGTCAGTGGCAGGGGTTAGTTAGTGGCAGGGGTTAGTCAGTGGCAGGGGTTAGTTAGTGGCAGGGGTTAGTCAGTGGCAGGGGTTCTTTAGTGCCAGAGGTTAGTCAGTGGCAGGGGTTAGTTAGTGGCAGGGGTTAGTCAGTGGCAGGGGTTAGTCAGTGGCAGGGGTTAGTCAGTGGCAGGGGTTAGTCAGTAGCAGGGGTTAGTCAGTAACAGGGGTTAGTCAGTGGCAGGGGTTAGTCAGTGGCAGAGGTTAGTTAGTGACAGAGGTCAGTTAGTGGCAGGGGTTAGTTAGTGGCAGGGGTTAGTCAGTAACAGGGGTTAGTCAGTGGCAGGGGTTAGTCAGTGACAGGGGTTAGTAAGTAACAGGGGTTAGTCAGTTGCCGGGGTTAGTCAGTGGCAGGGGTTAGTTAGTGGCAGGGGTTAGTTAGTGACAGGGGTTAGTCAGTTGCCGGGGTTAGTCAGTGGCAGGGGTTAGTCAGTGGCAGGGGTTAGTCAGTGGCAGGGGTTAGTAAGTAACAGGGGTTAGTCAGTTGCCGGGGTTAGTCAGTGGCAGGGGTTAGTAAGTAACAGGGGTTAGTCAGTTGCCGGGGTTAGTCAGTGGCAGGGGTTAGTTAGTGGCAGGGGTTAGTTAGTGGCAGGGGTTAGTCAGTGGCAGGGGTTAGTCAGTGGCAGGGGTTAGTTAGTGGCAGGGGTTAGTTAGTGACAGGGGTTAGTCAGTGGCAGGGGTTAGTCAGTGGCAGGGGTTAGTCAGTGGCAGGGGTTAGTCAGTGGCAGGGGTTAGTCAAGTCAAGTCAAGTCAACTTTATTTATATAGCGCTTTTAACAATGTAGATTGTTTCAAAGCAGCTTTACAGTGTTAAACAGCAAAATAATGCAGCCTAATTTTATTCAGCTGTATAGCCATTTGATGTCATCAGTTCATTTCAATTTCCATACGGTGACAGTGTGTTTAGTTGAAAAATATAGTGTCCCCAACTGAGCACGCCAAGCCAGAGGCAACAGTGGCAAGAACCCAAAACCCCATCAGGTGACCTAATGGAGAAAAATAAACCTTGGGAGAAACCAGGCTCAGTCGGGGTGCCAGTTCTCCTCTGGCCAATTTACAAACAACGTATTATTATTATTATTCTGGCTGCTTTACAGGTCAGAGGTCATAATAGATCGGAATATTCAAAGGACCGGAGGCAACACGCTGGAGACGGGTTTATTGAGGATGATGTTGATTAAATAATTATTAAAGTGCAATATTCGAATGATCGGAGTAAACGCGCTGGAGACGGGTTTATTGCGGATGACATATCGATTTAAGTATTATTTAATGATAATATTCGAACAATCGGAGTCATCACACTGGTGACGGGTTTATTTAGATGCCGTGTCGATGAGGCAGTTGCAGGGGGAGGATAATTGACACGGTCTCTGCAGACACTTCGGGGTCCTGTGTTGGTCTTCTCTGGTCCACCATCTGATTAGGATATGGCCCAGATCTGGCTGACTGCAGTAAACCTCGGGATAAAACAGAGAGAATATCATTAGCGTAGATGCCATTCTTCTGATGATGTAACGAGTACATCAGGTGTTATGGGAAGTGTTCCCGGTTCCGGCTGACCTAGTTAATGCAGCCTAACAATCAATTAATTGATAAAGTGTTTTATGTGTATGCCACAGTAAAGAGATGTGTTTTTAGTCTAGATTTAAACTGACAGAGTGTGTCTGCTTCCCCAACAGTGCTAGGAAGACTGTTCCAGAGTTTAGGAGCTAAATAGGAAAAGGATCGACGGCCTGCAGTTGATTTGGATATTCTCGGTATTAACAACTGGCCAGAATTTAGAGATCGCAGTAGACGTGATGGAGTATAATATGTTAAGAGCTCGCTCAAGTATTGGGGAGCTAAACCATTTAGTGCTTTGTAAGTAATAAGCAAGATTTTAAAATGTATGCGATGTTTAATAGGTAGCCAGTTCAATGTTGACAGAACTGGGCTAATATGGTCATACTTCCTGGTTCTAGTAAGTACTCGAGCTGCTGCGTTTTGGACCAGCTGGAGTTTATTTATTAAGCGAGCAGGGCAACCACCCAATAGAGCATTACAATAATCTAGCCTTGAGGTCATGAACGCATGAACTAACTGTTCAGCATTTTGCATTGAGAGCATGTGCCGTAATTTTGATATATTTTTAAGATGGTAGAATGCAGTTTTACAGATGCTAGAAACGTGGCTTTCAAACGAAAGATTGGTATCAAAGAGCACACCCAGGTTCCTCACTGACCACGAGCACTGGACAGAGCAGCATCAAGTGTTAGACAGTATTCTAGGTTACTACTTGTGGAGCTTTTTTGTCCAATAATTAAAAATTCAGTTTTTTCTGAATTGAGTTGCAGGAAATTACCAGTCATCCAATGTTTTATGGCGGCTATGCATTCCGTTAATCTTGTGAATTGGTAAGTTTCTTCAGGGCGTGAAGAAATATAGAGCTGAGTATCGTCAGCATAACAATGAAAACTAATGCCATGCTTCCTAATAATATCTCCCAGTGGTAGCATGTACAGGGTGAAGAGTAGCGGTCCTAGCACTGAGCCTTGTGGTACTCCATACTGAACTTGCGATCGGTGTGACATCTCTTCATTTACTGCTACAAACTGATAACGGTCGCATAGGTATGATTTAAACCATGATAAAGCAATTCCACTAATACCTACATAATTTTCGAGTCTATTCAAAAGAATGTTGTGGTCGATGGTATCGAATGCAGCGCTAAGATCGAGTAACACTAATAGAGAGATACAGCCACGATCGGATGATAAGAGTAAATCATTTGTAACTCTGATGAGAGCAGTCTCAGTACTATGATACGGTCTAAATCCTGACTGGAAATCCTCACAGATACCATTTCTTTCTAAAAAGGATTAGTTAGTGGCAGGGGTTAGTTAGTGGCAGGGGTTATGGTTGGTCATTATGGTTGTTGTAGCGCTGGAATTTATTTGCAAGGAAGTACCATTTCTATGAATAGGTAAAGCTACAGTAACGACTTCAGCTAGTCAGCTTGAGATCCTTTCCATCTAAAAGCTTAGTAGTGAATGTTTATGAGCAGCAGGATAATCTCTAACTTTTTTTAGTTATAAGAAATAACCATATTCATCAGCACAGTCACACAGAGCTGAAGCACAACCAAAACAATGTTCTTCTGCACAATGCTGTTTTGCTTTATTTTTTAAATGCCAGAGGGCAAAAGTTACACAGTGTACATTTCCTGTGCTTTAAATAGTTGTGGGAGATAATGACACCCATTTAAAGGCAAAGTACGGACGCAAGATTCATGGACACATTTGAATAAGATTAAAGTCATTTTTAAACATTTGAATGTTGTAGAATTAGGAAAATTACTATTTAGGGCTTTTATTAAAATAAGTAATGATATTTTACCAAAAAGAAACGTAAAATAAAACATTGTTACAGTGCCATGTTTCCTTCCGTACCACCTTTTCCCAAAGAATGTGGTTGTAAAAGAAAACGGTTCCTCCTGGAAGATAACGTACTTAAATCTTACCCTTGACCTTCTGACCTGCTCTTGAGTGACCGTAAAGCACATTTACCTCAGTGGGACCCGGGTTCATTCCCTCTGAGAGTTAAATCACAGGATAATGGGGATTTCTTTCATGTCATGATGGTAGACGGGTGAGAATGTCCGGTGAATCCGTGAGGAATAATTCTCTGAACTAAAGCAGTCGTGACCGAGTGTGTTTCTCTGCTCTCTCAGGGCGATCCCGGGCCTGAGGGACCCCGTGGCTTTCCTGGCATTGTGGGACCTCAGGTAACGCCGTCGGTTTCGGCTGTGTGATCTCTAACCTCATTGGCTGGACACTGAAGATCTTGTTCTCTCATTGGCAGGGCCTGAGCGGAGGGGTGGGGCCGCCTGGAATGAAAGGTGATAAGGTGATTTAAATATTTCTATTATTGCAGCGAACATGTGAACTTATTTATATAATAATGTGACATAATTATCCTTTTAAGAGGACGGAAAACAGGAATCGCGATACGGCTTAATGTGATTATTGACGATGATAAGTCAAAAGTTCGCTATCAATGTATTAATTGATTGATTATGATCTATTGTTGATGAATTATGATGTTTACTTCATGTTGTTTGTATTGTAATATGCTTTAGATGGTGCTACAAGTAACACATTTCAAAATAAGAGTCCCATGTATTACGGGTTTGTTTATACAGTAATTAAAAGTCCAACATTATGCAGAACTTATTTTTTCCTGGTTATTATTGGTATTTCGTTACAGAATAAACTTCACGTGGCACTTTTATTTAATGTTTACTATATACATAATTTCATAATTATTAAATAAATACAATTTGAAGCAGAAATATTTAAAAACAGTGTTCTAGTATTAAAAAAATTAAAAAAATTCTTATAAATAATCAATATATATATATATATATATAACAATATATATAACTGAAATATCATTAAATGATCAAAATAAATACATTTAAAAAATGATCTAAAAAAAGATTATTGAAAATAAAATTAAATTATCTTATATAAAAAAAATTATAAAATAAAAAATAAAATAAAAAAGATCTAAAATAAAGTAAAAAACATTATATTAAAATAAAATGATCTAAAATAAAATAAAAAATGATCTTAAATAATAAATAAAATATAAATAAATAAAAATAATAAAATAAAATAATCTAAAAAAATAATTTTTAGATTTTAATTATTTTATTATTATCTCTTTTATTATTATCTCTTTTATCTAATTAACTACAAGTGCCAATTCAATATGTACAAACATTAACTGAAAAAAATAAATAAATAAAATGATCGAAAATAAAAGAATATATAAAATACAATTATTAAAAAAAATCTAAAATAAAATCATTATTTATTTCATCTAATTAACTACATGATGTGCCAATTAATTAGTTAATTAAATTAATCTCGATTTAATTAAACGTCAAATCCGGCTGAGAAATGACTCCCAAAAGATTTAAAGTCATTGTGTTAAATGGGAAAAGCATCAAATAGACATCATGAAAAGTATGAGATATAATATTTTCTGAAATCTGGAATCTAGACAAATGTGAGGTAGATTTTCATTTCTGTCACATGTTTTCATTATCCTGGCTTCCCTGTTCCACGTCAGCGGTGTGTTTTGAGTGTGTCTGTTTTCTATAATCTGTGATGCTGTATGATCTAGTGTGAAGCTGGATTGAGGGGTGAACCAGGAGAAAGTGGCTATCAGGGCGACAAGGTGAGTGTGGAGAGCCAGAACTGTGTGTTATCAGCCATTACCAGGGTTTACATGCTCAGGAAATGGCAAACCCTGATGCCGACAGCGAGGAGGCTTTGTGTTTTATTTGTGTCGCTCTTCCAGGGAACGGCTGGTAATCCCGGCCCAACCGGACCACGTGGAAAACCAGGACCGATTGTAAGTCCACTTACTCTGCTTTTACTCTGAGTTAACTACAAATGAAGCTCTGTGACGTTCTGTTGAGTTCTTCCTCAGGACTTCTGTCGCTTGTTTCTGCTTCTTCTTCGCCTGTGTTTTGATCAGGAGATTCTGTACTCTTTCAGAAGATGTGTAATAGCGCCCTCTACCGTATAGCAGTTAGAAACATGGATTGCCGGAAAATTCCAAGTGGATATACACTATACTGCCACAAGTTTCGGGACGCCTGCCTTTACATGCACATGAGCGTCCCATTCTCAATCCGTAGGGTTTAATATGGAGTCGCAGCTCTAATGTGGCGTTCACACCGGACGCGATTCGCGCAAATAATTTGCGCTGATCGCGCGAAGGTGGACGCTTGAACATTTTGAGTTTACTCGCTTCATTCGCACGTGAAATTCGCGTGAAACGCGCGTGAAATTCGTGTGTGACAACTACACAACAGACGCGAATTCGCGTCATGGGAGGGGCTTCTATATGAGCCTATATGAGCCAGCTCGTCTCGGTCACTTGACGTCTTTTTTGTAAAAAATACTACTATTAATGTGTGACAAAACGTAGTTTAAAGAGTTTTTCAGGCGATAATATAGTTGTTTAAAGCTCAAATCTGTGGTTAATTTATAAAAAGAGTGCCTATTTGAGCATTTTATCTGGCGTTTTCGGAGTTGTGAGATCCAGGCGATCAGTGACATTCCGCGCTCATTTACCCGGAGAGACCCGCCTTTCCTCGGCTAGTCCTTCTCACATTTGCTGCTGACTCTGGCTCTTTTTTTCTGCTCCAGTCTCGTTGTGAAATGGCTGACTTGGCTCACAATGGCTCACAATAACTCACTTTCTTCCAAGCAAGATCCTTTTTATTCCTTTATTCCTTAATTCCTGTTCCTGTAGTGATAGGATGATGTATCATACAGCTCCGGGTATCCACATACGGCCACGATTATCTTGTCCTCCATTGTTGTTGGGATTTCTGCCTCCGCTTGTAAATGCGTCACTACTAGAGCAAGCTCGTGATTGGTTAACGCGGCGCGAAATATCCGCCAGAGTTCAGATTTTTCAACTTGAGCGATTCGCGCGAATCGCGTGTTCAAAAAGCTCAATTCGTGTCATTCGCGCCGCCTCAATCGCGCAAATTGCACGAATCTCGCCGCCTCACTCGCGCGAATCGCGCCGCAGAATGCCATTTCGCGTCTCTGCATTGACTTAACATGTAAATCACTCGCGCGAATCGCGTCCGGTGTGAACGCACCTTAACAGCTTCAGCTCTTCTTTCCTCAAGGGTTAGGAGTGTGTTTATGGGGATTCTTCTAGAAGCGCATTTGTGATGTTGGACGAGAAGGCCTGGCTCTCAGTCTCCGCTCTAATTCATCCCAAAGGTGTTCTATCGGGTTGAGGTCAGGACTCAAGTTCCTCCACACCAAACTCGCTCATCCGTGTCTTTATGGAGCGATGCTTTGTGCACTGGAGCACAGGCATGCTGGGACAGGAAGGGGCCAAACTGATCCCGCAAACTTGGGAGCATGAAATTGTCCAAAATGTCTTGGTGAAGCATTAAGAGTTCCTTTCACTGGAACTAAGGGGCCAAGCCCAATCCCTGGCTGGAGTTTGTGTTGAATTGGTTTTGGGGGAAAATCACACATACGTGTCTGTCTTTCAATGGGAGATAGCCACGCCCCTTTTAGGAGTCCCCACCGCCATTTGGACATCTCCAGCTATACCCTTCTCTAAATTCTGTCAATGGCGTGGAAGCGTTGCATCATAAATGACGGAAAATTCCTTCAATGGCAGGGAATCGTTCTGCCATAAATTACGTAAATGGCGAGGAACTGTCCCTAACGGAACCCTAATGTCATAAATGAGGTAAAATAAGTCTCTGATGTCCCAAGAGTGTGTGTGAAGTGAAGGTTTAGCTCAAAATACCCCACAGATCATGTTTTATAGCATGTTAAAATTGTCACTTTTTGATGGTGAGCAAAAACACGCAGTTTTTGTGTGTGTCCTTTTAAATGCAAATGAGCTGCTGCCCCCCGCCCCCTTTTGGGAAGAGGGCGGAGCTTCAAAAGCTCATGTTAGAAGCTCTGATTATCTCACACACACACACTGAAAGTGTTCAGCCTTTTCTGATCAAACCGGAGTCGGACAATGATGGAGAGACTCCAGAAGAAGAGACGACATGTAGAACGAGACAGGACGCTTCTGAAGGGATAGAGGATGAGTTTATGAGTTCACCATCTTCAGTCGTCGATTAGCATATTCTGTCATGATGATCTCTTAAAGGGTTAGTTCACCCAAAATTGAAAATTCTGTCAGTAATTACTCACCCTCATGTTGTTCCAACCATGTAAGACCTTCGTTCATCTTCGGAACATAATTTAGTATATTTTTGATGAAATCTGAGAGCTGTCTCACTCCTCCATAGGCTTTCAGAGGGACTGAAACTTGATGGCCCAGAATAGTAAGTAAAAACGTCATTTAAGGAGTCCAAATGACTACAGTGGCTCTGTATTAAGTCTATCATGCGACGAAAATACTTTTTGAGCGGAAAAACAACAAAAATAACGACTTTATCCCACTATTTATCCCACTATATACTCTCTGACGAGAGTTTGCGGGAGTGCCACGACGCATGCGCAAGTTCTCGCGCATGCGTCGTGGCACTCCCGCGAACTCTCGTCAGAGGCTCAAATTGAACAATAATAGTGGGATAAAGTCGTTATTTTTGTTGTTTTTCCGCTCAAAAAGTATTTTCGTCGCATGATAGACTTAATACAGAGCCACTGTAGTCATTTGGACTCCTTAAATGACGTTTTTACTTACTATTCTGGGCCATCAAGTTTCATTCCCTCTGAAAGCCTATGGAGGAGTGAGACAGCTCTCAGATTTCATCAAAAATATACTAAATTATGTTCCGAAGATGAACGAAGGTCTTACATGGTTGGAACAACATGAGGGTGAGTAATTACTGACAGAATTTTCAATTTTGGGTGAACTAACCCTTTAAGCGCTGGTGTAGGGTAAGATGAGCCAGAGAATATCTGCTGATGAAGAGAGAATAGGGTTCGATAGCGTTTGTGTTCGTACTGGATCAGTAAATGTGAGAGACGGACGACAGCTTGAGCTCGACTACAGCAACTCAACATGTTCCCGGGGGCGGGGTTATGCAAATGTTGGGGTTTGTCACTACCCCGTGAAGAAGCTCGTTTGTTGTAGTCCTTAAATAGAGATTTCTGTAGAAGAAAATATCTCCCTTTGCTTATGAGCTTTGAGCGTCGTAACTTTGCAGATGTTGTTTCTACTCAAACACCGACACTACACACTCACTAAAGATAAACAAGTCAAATCATTATGACCACCCCTTTAATATCTTCAGATATTTCACTTGAAGAGTGTTTAGAAAACACTGAGGAGGAACATGTGTGTGGTGTGTTTATGTGATGTTTACAGTTGATGTTCTCTCTCTGAAAGGGAAAAACGGGTGATCCGGGACCTCAAGGGCCTCCGGGGCCTCCAGGACCTGAGGTGAGAACCATCTCGCCGTTGTTTGGAGGTTGGACTTCGATTGTCGGAACGAGTAATTAACAAACGTCCAGTTGGAATTTGACATCTTTTATTTTGAAAACCCAAATTTTCACTTGATGTTCCTCGTTATTCGGGTTCTGATTTTGAAGGAAATTTGCATAATCGTGTGGATTGAGTTTGAAATTTTGAGCTGAAAATATCTTCAGATTAGCCGAAATCCTCGTAAGAGTGCATTAGTGCTAAAAGTCTTCGTTAAAGAGTTACAAACTATAAACCAAACCAACCAGTTACGAAGTGAAACATTACAAACATCATTAACAATCGGACAAAAAGACAAGACTTAGCGGCTTTAGCGAGGGAAAAAACTACAATCCCATGATGCATTGCGAACAACAAAACGATGGAGAAACTATTCATTTTAAAGTATTTGATTATATCTCTAGAAATAATATATTTGAGTTAATTGAAAAATATGAATATGTAAATACAAATATGTTGTTATTTTGACTACACTCACAGTGCTTCATGAGGGTGGGCGGAGCTAAAGAGCTCTTTTGGGCTGACTTGCCTGCCTCAACTCTCTGATTGGTGGAATTATTGCACAGCATCATGGGTAATGTAGTTTTTCAGCTGTTAAACTATTATTTTTGAAAATAGCGAGCGGATAGCTTCCACTAAACCATAAACCATCCATAAACAACCTCTGAGCTCACAGAAGGGCAATATTTAATGATTTTATGGGATTTATGGTATTTCTATAGGCGTTAGCATTCCCATTCATCTCAATGGCCCGTCAGTGTGGTGGTTTGGTTGTGTTTGAAGGGCTTTGGTGCATGTGGCCATCAGATGCCGACAGTCAAAACATTCAATACAACACAACATTAATCACATTAGAGCTGTTTATAGTCTTCAGTAAATAGCCCGAATTGTGTCTTTTTTGGAAGGCATGTCTACTTCCTTGTTATTTGTGTTAGTTTTTGTGTTTGGTGAAGATGATTTATCTCTTGTTAATGTCAAACATGACTGTGGCTCTCTGTCAGTGTAAACGCACACGCATCTGTGCGGCAAATGGATCAAACTCCACCAGCGCAAGAGTTTGATTTCGGCTAGTAAGTTGCCCCCTTGTGGCACTTCTGTAGTATTTTTACATATTCATTTTTAATATTTTTCATTTTTGAGGGACAGTAAATTCTAGACAGGAACAAGCTATGTTAGTTTGAAAGTATCCTCCATAGACATAAACATGAATCAAAATAGACAAAAATTAATGCACAGTCCTGGTGTACAGAATTATTATATTTTTTACAGATATTGAAACTTTTATTATAGATTGGTTATTGGTAACACTGTATGCATCTCTAAATAATAATAATTATTATTAATTATTTAATTGAATTATAAAGTAGTATTTATACTCAAAATATTATTAATTAATTAATAATAGTGTATAATAATAATTATTATTATTAAATAATATTCTTTTAAATAATTATTTAGTTGCAAAATATTATTTATACTCAAATATTTTAATAGTGTATAGTAATAATTATTACTATTATTAAATATCTTATTTAAATCATTATTTAATTATAAGATATGATTTATACTCAAAAATGATTAATAGTGTATAATAATATAAATAATAATTATTATTATTATTATTATTATTACAAATTGGCTATTAGTAATACTGCATGCATTTCTAACTATTATTATTATTATTACATATTATTTGTAAATATTTTATATTAATCATTATTTTATTATATAATATTATTTATACTCACATTTTTATTAATAGTGTATAATAATAATAATAATAATGCTTTCATTATTAAATAATATTTCATTTAAATCATTATTTAATGATAAAATATTATTTATACTCAAAATATTATTAATAGTGTATAATAATAATAATAAAATTCAAATTATTATTTAATTTAATAATAAATGTATTTAAAATGTAAAATAATTAACTCAATATTGAATTATTGAGTAGTATTTCTAATCAAAATATGAATAGTGTATAATTATTTTTAATAATACAACTAATAAGTATTT
>CM042248.1:54718359-54745859 GCA_023566225.1 Romanogobio albipinnatus
AGACTGGAAACGTAACAGTGTGTGTGTTTAATTGTGTGTGTTCAGGGTGATCGAGGTCCTCCTGGTCCTCTGGGTCCTCCAGGAGAGAAAGGTTCAATAGTAAGAACTTATTTCACATTAACAAACATGTAGAAATAAATGCATTGCACTGAGCATTTTGCGACTTTCTTAACTGTCCCCGTTCCTCAGGTGGGACGCCTGGTGCTCTTTTTTTTATCTGCTTTTTTTCGTATCATATATTTGAGTAATTATCATAAATTGGGTATCATTTGAAAGCTTACAAACTCAAAATTCATTCTGTGCAAACCGTTTTGAAATCGGACTTTGTGTTACCATGGAAACGTTACTCTAAATTATTCTAGCAGGCTCCTCCCCCTAGTGGGCGGCGTCATGTTTCATATTACAACGATTATTCAAAATCTTTTCCAATCTTGACAAAACACATATCGTCGGAAAGGTCTGAGTCTCAAGGGTCCATATTTGGTGACTGTTTTGTGATGGAAGTGATATTTGGACTGACATTTACAGGAAAATGCATCAAAAAAACAATCAATGGAATTTGAATGACACCCGTGGCTGTGTTTGGTACAGCAGCTCAGCAAAATCTCATGGGGACTTTAATTTTTGTGATATCAACTTCAAATTTGGAACACAAATTGATTAGACATATGGCTTTGATTTTATAGTAATTTTAGAGTAAATTATTTTTTGTAAAATATATATTTTATATGAAATAAAAAATATTTAGTACAGTATTTTTCATTTACAGTAAATTTAAACTTCATAACTCTTTCATACTTTCATATTGTTTTCACTTCAGCAATAATCCGCAGAGTTTCGTCTTTAAAACGAGACCAAACTTTGGTCTATATTCCAAAGCATTCTTGGATTACAGCCCTTTAAGTTTGGATAGTGCATTTTCATGTGTATTCTCAAAAAGGGGGGGGTGACAGTTAAAGGGTTTTAAAACACAATATCTTCACTTCTCCAGTAAATGTCTCTTGGTTTAAGAATCTTTAGATATATGGTGCTGGAAAACAAGACAAAAATACATGATTTTTATTCAGTTCACACTTTTTAAAATGATACAATGTAGTGGGACTCTTTAATGAAACTCGAGTCATTCTTTTCTTGAATTGATGCACAATGCCAAATGTGTGTGAATCAGTAGCTGAAATCGGTTCAGTAGCCGGATGGGTCAGTGGTTAGTGGGTTTATGGTGGTAACCGCATGTCTGTCTCTTTGTTTTAGGGGTATCCGGGTCTTCCAGGAGGTCCTGGAGATTTCGGCCCACAAGGTCCACTAGTAAGTTCACCCATGATCCTTTGCTGTTTGAGATGATAAATAATGCTCAGAAAGAAATCGAAAATTCTGACTAAATACAATCAGCTATACAATTGAACTACACTACAGTCACATGGACTTCAACACTTATCACTGTTGACCAATAGGTGGCACTGTTGTCAAATTGGTGTTGTGTGGTCAGTGTGAGGAGACAATGGCACGTACAAAGTTTGGTGTCAATAGGGCAAAGCGTCGCAGAGTTACTGCCTCAGGATCAGATCAAATTCTTGATGCGTTACTCGAGAATGGTTTGGTCAATCAAAAAGATTATATAGTCTGAAGATGATCTGAGCCGAATTTGTTGAAAACCTGACCAACGGTCTAGGAGGAGCTTGCAAAAGTAAAAAATTCAAAATGGCGGACAGCAATTTCGAGCAACTATGGCGTAACTTGTATCATTGTTCTCGGGATGACTCAAGGAATCCATCAAGACCAGTTTCATTAAAATAAGCTAAATTAATAAAAAGCTATTAGCATTTTTTTTTTTTCCGAAACATTTTGAGTACCTTCAGGTCATGGTCCTGATGACACATACAGAGTTTCGTAACGATACGCTGATGCGTTCATAACATACAGCATTTTACGACAAAATGGTCAACACAAAACTGGCTATCATTCGACTCGTTTTGCTGCACTGAATTGAAAGAAACCAATTTTATGATTTTGGGCAAACTGATCAGAAGTTAAAAGCAAAAATAGCTATTTTTCATATCTCCTGACCAGTAGATGGCGCTGTGCTGAAACGTTGCATGTAGACTCATGTCAAACTTGTGAAGACATGCACCAATATTCATCACAATACGCGAAAGCATTGCAGAGATATAGCCTCGAATCCAATTTGGCGTGCTCTTTGTCGAATTTATTTGTGTGTTATTCGAGAATGGTAGGGTTTATCAAAAAGCTTTTAAAATGGCCGACATGGGGAAATTGGGTATCATTCAACTCAGTATTGGGCACTGAATTAAAAGAGACCAGTTTTATGATATTTGGTCAAAACGATCAGTGGTTATAAGCAAAAATAGAAATTTTTTCATATCTCCTGACCAGTAGATGGCGCTGTGCTGAAATGCTGCATGTAGCCTCATGTCACGCTTGTGAAGACATGCACCAATATTCATCCCAATTCGCGAAAGCATTGCAGAGATATAGCCTCTCATCCAATTGGGCGTGCTCTTCGTCAAATTCATTCACGCATTATTCGAGAACCGTTGGGTTTATCAAAAAGATTTTAATAACGTATTGCCAGAATCTGACCAACGGTCTAGGAAGAGCTTGAAAAAATATAAAATTCAAAATGGCCTACAGCAATTTCGAGCAACTGTGGCATAACTTGTATCATTGTTCTCGGTATGACTCAAGGAATCCATCAAGACCAGTTTCATTAAAATAAGCTAAATTAATAAAAAGCTATTAGCATTTTTCTTTTTAATTTCCGAAACATTTTGAGTACCTTCAGGTCATGGTCCTGATTACACATACAGAGTTTTGCATTCATAACATACAGCATTTTGCGACAAACAATCAAAATGGCTGACACACAAAATGGTCGACACAAAACTGGCTATCATTCGACTCGGTATTGGGCACTGAATTGAAAGAGACCAGTTTTATGATATTTTGGGCAAACTGATCAGAGGTTATAAGCAAAAATAGCTATTTTCATATCTCCTGACCAGTAGATGGCGCTGTGCTGAAATGCCTCATGTCACGCTTGTGAAGACATGCACCAATATTCATCACAATACGCGAAAGCATTGCAGAGATATAGCCTCGCATCCAATTTGGCGTGCTCTTCGTCAAATTCATTCACGCATTATTCGAGAACCGTTGGGTTTATCAAAAAGCTTTTAATAACGTATTGCCAGCACGGTCTGAAGATGATCTGAGCCAAATTTAGAGAAAATCAGACGAACCATCTAGAACAAGTTCTAAATTTTTTTAGTATAGTAGAATTTTGTTTCTACCCCTTACGGTTCAAAAGTTATTAGAATAAATGTGAGTGCAATTTTGAACAGTTGGTGGCGCTAGAGGGTTTGAGTTAGAGACTCCAAATTTGCAGTGTTGAATGTTCGGACTGTCCTCTATCAGTGTGCCAAATTTCATCCTTTTCCCGCGGTTCTATTGGCTGCTGTAGACTCGAGTGGAAGAAGACAGACACTAACAGATAAAACAGACGCCTACGCACCTTCAGTTTCCTAGAGTGCTTTTTTCTTTCAAATTTAACAAAAATATTTTTTACAATGTATGATGGTGCTTGAACATGGTAATAATTGAATTGTATGTCAAAGTAGTATGGTATTATTTGAACTGTGTGTAGAAGTGATGCACAGATACAGTAGTTGCGGTTGATTTTGGGGTGAAAAGAGAAAATTTCCACATCAAAGTTGAAACTTTCTTTGTCTCTCTTTCTTTCTCAAGGGTCCTCAAGGGCCGAGAGGAGCAGCAGGCGTTCCCGGGCCCAAAGGACGGAGGGTAAGATGAGTCGTGAAGGAAACTGATGCTGCTGTCGCTTGTTCTGTTGTGTTGCTAAGGCTAATGCTAATGATGTGTCTATAGCAAAGCTAGCAGGAATCTGAACTGAAGGAGAGACATTTGATTGGTGGAAAGCTTTGATTGACATTTTTTGCATGATGTGAGTAAGTGTGTGTATGTGTAAGTTCGGCAAGCAGTTTTTGAGATTTCAGGATCTCCCATTCGTCTTGAATGCCTGAAATATTTGCAAATATGGCCGCAGAGTGAACAGACTTTTCTTCGAAAAAGACTTTTACCACAGGCTGATTGTCCTAGCAATAAATTCACAGGCTCTGTTTTAGTGCATTCAGCTCTCTATCTGTCCAGAGATCAGTGTGGATAGTTGTGTCGTGTTTTGCTAGATAAACCACAGGGACCTCTAGCGGTCGAACTGAATATGACCTCAAAAACCATCAAAAACAAATATACACACACATTAGGGGTGGCACGGTACATGAAAAAAACCTGCTCGGTTTGGTTCGAATCAAATCCTCAAATCCTTACGCTTGCCCATTTCTCCTGCTTCTAACACATCAACTCTGAGGACTAAATGTTCACTTGCTGCCTAATATATCCCACCCACTAACAGAGATCAGTGTTATTCACCTGGTCATAATGTTAGGCCTGATCGGTGTGTCTGTACTGTATATACACACTGTAATATATATATTTACATATAGACATTTATAGTTTAGATTTGTATTTTTCATTCAGTTTTCGTAATTTAACTGTTATTTTAATTTGTATGTATGTCTGTTTAGTTTTAGTTGATTTACTTGATTTAGTTGATTTATTAACTTAAATGAAACATAAATGTTGTCAACTATCAGCAACAAAATACATTTATTTCCAGTAATGACATTTGCGTTTTCAGTAACTATTAAGATTTTTGTTAGATTTCCATTGTATTTATTATTTAATCTGCCATATTGACCTATTTTCATTATGCAATGCGAATTTGGGGGTAACTGAGGGTAAATTGTCTTAAAATGAAAGAATGCAAAATAATAATCTTTCCTTTTGATTTTGAAATGACTATGACCTTGACGTGTATTTAACAACTTTAGGGTGAGAGTCACCTGGATAATTCGATAATTCAAGGACAATATTTCATGGGCGCAGTGATTTGTGACATTTTTCCGTTAGCCTTTTGCCTTTGCAGGGAAATTAATCTAGATTTAGATGTATTCTGGCGTATAACCAATTCAACATAACATAACGAGTTAACCTGTCTTAAAGGTACAGTAGCACAAACAGCCAGTGTACTTAATGACAGGTCAGTGTGAGGCTAAACACTCACGAATCACGTGCTGGAAAGCTTGACTAACATAATAAGTGTTGAAGAGAAAGAGCGTGTTTGACGTGAGTCCTAATGACACAGGATGAAGTGTGTCAGAGGCCACAGAAGCTGATGAAAAGAGGTTTGAGCTTCATGCCAAACTCTGCAATTAAGAGAGTGTTCCCTCGGCTCTGTTTATATAAAACTGCGCAGATCTCATTTTAATGATGCTGAGGCCGGGCCACTTTAAACCCCCGTGTGAAAACATGGCAGACAGATCGCTTACACATCCTGAACAAAGAGCTCAGGCTTTCTGAAGAGCGTCAGGAGTCTCCGTTCATGAACCCAGCGACGTCTGTTATGGAAAACACACACACCGACACATTCCAGATTCGAAATCAATATATTCCTGTGAAGATCAAACTTCTTTCGGCCAAATAATAAGGCAGCTTTGCACTCCCAGAATGCACTGTCCAAGAGGTTGAAGAAAATGAGAATTCATTCACTACTGAAAAACAGTTTAATGATATGGAATATTTAAACCAGGGTTTTTACTATCATTTATATACTTTGTAGTATTTTGAAATAGATTTTTTTCAGTATTCATTTTCATTTCACTTTTTTTATACAAAACTTTTATTTATTTTGTATTATTTTAAGTTTTAGTTCGTAGTTTCAGCTTTTAAGGTGTATTGCTATGTGCTTTTGTCATTGTTATTATTTTTAACAAATATTTCAGTTTAGTAACTGTAATTGTAGTCTTTCATTTATTTATTTCAGTTGCTTGCAGGCAACATTTCTTTTTCAGCTTTATTTCATCTAACAAAAATGTTTTTAGCTTTAGTTAACAATAACAACATTGACATGTCCTTGCATTGTAAAAAAAATGTTGTTTCAACTCAAAAAAGTACATGTTTGTGCTGCCTAAGTTTAGTCAACTTGAAATGTGAAGTACTAAGTGACAACTTGGATATTTGAGTTAAACTTAACATTTTAAGAGAGCATGAACACTTACTTAAGTTGAAGTTTCAGTGTGTGTGGTCTGTGAATTTGAGTTTGAAGTTTAATAAGTTTGATCAGTTCTCTAATATTTATATTTTATAATTTAGTTTTTAATAGTTTTAGTAGACAATAACAGCACTGACTTAAACATATCACATATAACACCAAGCTGTTATTGTCTATTATTGTGAGTTGCGTCTCTCTCATGTAGTGTGTTCCAAAGTGCTCACTAATAAGGTTCGCTCTCAGTTAGGGTTCGACTGTGCACTCGCTCTCTTTTTTGGTTTAGTTTGGCTTGTGCTGGATTCTCGTTGTGTTTGGTCTGGCGTGTCGTCTCCACTCTGTTGGCTCATTGATCAACTAGCTGGACTGTTTATGAATAAATCTCGCAAGATGATCATGAAAGGGCTTTCTGTGTGTATAGATGATATATGATAGTCTTTTTTTTCATGCACTGGTTAAGATTTTAGATTATATAATATATTCCATAACTTGTCTTCTTTCAGACTAGTGGAAAGACATTTAAACACATAAACACATTTAAGTGTTTAACTCATTGCCCTTTTTTTCTATTTACGCCTGTAGATTTTGATTATGATACATATCTTTAAAGAGATCGTTCTCCACTTCAGCAGCACTTACACACACCAAAACTTACAGTTTTATTCCTGACTATATTCTGAAGGTTTGTACTGAGGGGTTTGTTCATATTTCATTCACACTGATTTACATAGCATTTTATTCATAAAACCTTCGATTATTCTAATTTAAGTCAAGACACTTACATCATGCACTGGTCAATTTTGAGATTATGAGCTATTTTGCCTCCATAACATGTCATTTTATAGATTAGAGGGGGAAAACATCCAAAACACACATTTAAGTCTTTATTTTATTGCACTTTATGTATTAGCGTCTGTAGATTTGGATTATGATGCATATCTTTAAAGAGATCGTTCTCCACTTCAGCAGCACTTACACACACCAAAACTTACAGTTTTATTCCTGACTATATTCTGAAGGTTTGTACTGAGGGGTTTGTTCATATTTCATTCACACTGATTTACATAGCATTTTATTCATAAAACCTTCGATTATTCTAATTTAAGTCAAGACACTTACATCATGCACTGGTCAATTTTGAGATTATGAGCTATTTTGCCTCCATAACATGTCATTTTATAGATTAGAGGGGGAAAACATCCAAAACACACATTTAAGTCTTTATTTTATTGCACTTTATGTATTAGCGTCTGTAGATTTGGATTATGATGCATATCTTTAAAGAGATCGTTCTCCACTTCAGCAGCACTTACACACACCAAAACTTACAGTTTTATTCCTGACTATATTCTGAAGGTTTGTACTGAGGGGTTTGTTCATATATCATTCACACTGGTTTATATAGCATTTTATTCATGAAACCTTCGTTTTTTTCCGTCTGTTGACAGTATTTTCTGATTTATGATGTGAAAGAAACAGAAATCCAAAATCCCTTCAGTAAAAAACTTTAACTCTAATCTGTCAACAAAATCAAACAAGAATTTTGAATGTGGCTTTAGCCAGAGTTCAGATTTATGTTCTTGAAATGCATGCAAATTAGTGCATGTTCGTTTAGACAATGCCTCATTTGCATATATTTAAACATAACTTTTTAGAAAACATGTAATACAAAGAACAAGTTTGAAATTCTTAATGTAATCAATCAGCTCGGGAATCATTGTGATATATATTAGCTCATTTTTTTACCATGCCCTATTCACAAGTGTGAAACACAGCGGGTCTTGTTAGGCTCATATATGGTGTGTGTTTTTGTCTTTTAGGGCCCGAGAGGACCTGACGGCCCTCCAGGAGAGCCAGGCCATGAGGGCGTAAAGGTACCAGCGTCCCATATATAACACACACCCTTAGAATAACAGGTTCTGTATAGAACTATAGGGGCTTTGACTTTATGCTAAAAAGGTTCAATATAAGGAAAAATGTCTTATATGACTGCATAACACTTTCATGTTTAACCGGTTATTGCAATTTTTTCTAGTGATAAAGTGTGTTTACAAGATGCTCGTATGAGATTAAAAAGGAATTCAAAGTAAATCCATATAACGATCCCATAATGTGAACCACTGAAAGGTTGGATATATGAAGCGTCTGGAAGCCTTTTAGATTCTATCTAAGCCTTTGCTTCTAAGAGTGTATTATATTCACACATTGACAACTATACAAAATCTAAACTCTTTCACTCTGGGAAAACCCTGTGATGGCATCATTTATGTCCCTAGAACTTCCTGTGTCAGTAGGAAATATATCACACAGGACAGAAAACTGCAGTCTTTAGATGGTTTCACGGGGCCTTTCACACCATCGCAAATCCTGGAGCAATTCCATTGATTTGCATTAGAAAGCCCCTGGATGATGATCCACGTCACACAGGCTTGATAACTGCACTGCTTTTACCTTACAGGGTGAAAAGGGATCCGCGGGGAAGAACGGCGCTCCGGGATTCATCGTAAGCACCTCTGTGTTTAGTTTAGAGAGAAAGTGAGATAAATGAGACAAAATCTTCATTTAAGGACGTCCGCAACTGGAAAAACTAGTCATACTTCAATTCAATGTGTTTGTACTAGCCTGTAGTCATCATAATAAGCTTTATATGAAAAATCATCATATAGTATGAGACTGTATGTCATCAATCAGATGTGCTAGATACACGTTTTCTAGTCAAACACACAAAAATCATTTTCGTTAATTGAAATAAAGCTAGAGTTACATATAATAGTTGAAAAGCGATCAAGTGGAAGTACTAAAATTGAAAATGCTCAATTAAATGAAATCTAAAATAATAGTTACAATTAAGATACATACTAATATTAATAAAAATAAAGCACATGACAAAAGATTGTTCAAACTTAAGCTAAAATTAAAATGAAGGCTTAAAATATAAAGAATAGAAGCTAATATTAATAAACTAAACTAAAATACTACAATATACTTTATTTGACAACAATTAGAATAACTACAGAACTGGGTTATTATAATTAAGTAAAACTGAGGCCGTAAAAACATTTTTAGCCACTTGAGAAAAAACGTTTAGTTAAAGGCATTATTTTAGTTTTATTTAAGGCAGTATTTTTAATTGATGTTTTAATTTAGTTTAACTTGACGTACTAAAATAACTTAAAATAAATAAATAAATATGCACATTCATATACATTTTTTTTTATAAATTACTAAAACTTTAACACAAATTTTGCCATTTTCATAAGTGAATAAAGACATTGATTTAGCCCTTTTTGGACCATAAAACCTGAGGTTTTTTTTAGAAAATTAGAACTTTCTGGAGTGATTTTTCTGCAACTGTATCCCCAAAAGTACAGCGAGTTACAAATAAAACTAAAAACACACAACATACAGCTGAGCGATCAGAGAGACATGACTCCAGCACTCATCAGTTATTAAAGACCTGACACTGGATCCAGAACTCTGGTCTGATTAGGACACTTGTGTTTTTTGTGTTTGTGTGTAGGGTAAAGCTGGAGGTCCAGGGAAGAGAGGAGGAGCAGGACCGGCTGTAAGTCTCTCTGTGTGCCAGAGTTTCATAACCTTTATATTCCAGTGAACACCGATTCTTATGAATCGAGTTATTGGTTTGACTCACTGAACTGCACATGAACTACACATTACACTGTAATCATATCTGAATGGAGATGATCTGAGAAGTGTTATTGAGTCAAATTACTGGATAATAACTGGTACTTTGATTGAA
The DNA here is from genome assembly GCA_023566225.1 of Romanogobio albipinnatus. Classification (NCBI taxonomy): domain Eukaryota; kingdom Metazoa; phylum Chordata; class Actinopteri; order Cypriniformes; family Gobionidae; genus Romanogobio; species Romanogobio albipinnatus. Next base: position 54,728,259 of record CM042248.1, read on the forward strand.
ACATGATCAAATATGTTGCCAGAATACTGTTATTGTTGTTTAAATTAATACTATTATTTTGTTTAATTCTCAAAAATATGAAATACTCATAAAACTATTTAAATACTCAAAACTATTAAAAAAATAGTATATTATGTTAGCAAAATACTATTATTTTTCCTTAAATAAATACAATTTCTTTTAATACTCAAAATTACTCAAATAATCATATTAAAACTTTAAAATATGTTGCCAAGATATAAAAAAAAATGTTGTGAAAAAAAAAAACTTTTATTTTGTTTAATATAGTAATTTATGTTGCCAAAATACTATTATATTTGTTTAAAAATTATATTATTTTCTTTTACTACTCAAAACTATTAAAATAATGGTATTAAAATAGTAAAATATGTTGTCATATTATTGTTATTTTTATTAAAAAAAATTAAAAATAACTCTCAAAAGTATTAAAATAATTACATAAAATAGATAATTACATAATATAATAAATTATATTATTTTCTTTTAATACTTACAAGTACACACAATTATTGTTTATTTATTGAAACAATTATTTTAGTTTAAACAAATACTATTTAATAAAGGAGTGATGTGACGTCAGATCCGTGTGTTTCCTTCTCTAGTAAAGCAGGATGTGTGAAGTGTGTGTGAAGTGTGTGTGAAGCGTTCACATGGGTTTGTCCCGGCCTGAGGGGGTTCACACACTCGTGAGCTCACAGCGCCCTCTAGTGAGCCTACAGACAGACTGTCTCTCTCAGAATCATTATAGGGGACTGTTTTGGGAATGCATTCATGGCAGTGCATTCTGGGACTGAAGCATGTGAAGTGCATTTATTAAGTACGATTGGCAGAGGAAAGCGCACGTGTGACTTGTGATGAATGGGGGGATGTTGATGTTGTTAAAGCAGGTGTGTTGGTTTCCTGTTGTCTTGGAAACCGAGCATCAGCCGTCTCCGCTGCGGGAACGCTGGGATATCGTGAGAAAGAGTCTGATGTTAAACCCAGAGCATCTGTGTCTGGACTGATAGTGAGAATCAGAGAAGAAAGGCTGTGGATCCACTGATCTGGATTACGGCTCGTGGATACGTTTCCATCATAGAAACAAACACTCACTTATCATTCCCTTCAAGCTCTTCTGGAAAGAAGGAATGTTTTGCAACCGAGTCAACACTCTACATATATACATTTAACTTATCATTAACAAATACAAACTTCAAATTAACTTTCTTTCCTTTATTATTACAAAACTAGCCCCACAAAAGACATGTGGGGAAAGAAATGTGTATACGTATCACGGCCACAAATGATAAACAGTAACAATTTGTTCCCACCACTTATTAATGTGGCCTCGATTTAGGAAAACAAGGGAACGAATTATCACAACGTGGCCTTGATTTAGGAAAACAAGGGAACGAATTATCACAACGTGGCCTCGATTTAGGAAAACAAGGGAACGAATTATCACAACGTGGCCTCGATTTAGGAAAACAAGGGAACAAATTATCACAACAGGGCCTCGATTTAGGAAAACAAGAGAACGAATTATCACAACAGGGCCTCGATTTAGGAAAACAAGGGAACGAATTATCACAAAGGTGGCTTTGATTTAGGAAAACAAGGGAACGAATTATCACAACGTGGCCTCGATTTAGGAAAACAAGGGAACGAATTATCACAACGTGGCCTCGATTTAGGAAAACAAGGGAAGGAATTATCACAACGTGGCCTCGATTTAGGAAAACAAGGGAGCGAATTATCACAAAGTGGCCTCGATTTAGGAAAACAAGGGAACGAATTATCACAACAGGGCCTCGATTTAGGAAAACAAGGGAACGAATTATCACAACGTGGCCTCGATTTAGGAAAACAAGGGAACGAATTATCACAACGTGGCCTCGATTTAGGAAAACAAGGGAACGAATTATCACAACGTGGCCTCGATTTAGGAAAACAAGGGAACGAATTATCACAACGTGGCCTCGATTTAGGAAAACAAGGGAACGAATTATCACAACGTGGCCTCGATTTAGGAATACAAGGGAACGAATTATCACAACGTGTCCTCGATTTAGGAAAACAAGGGAACAAATTATCACAACGTGGCCTCGATTTAGGAAAACAAGGGAACGAATTATCACAACGTGGCCTCGATTTAGGAAAACAAGGGAGCAAATTATCACAACGTGGCCTCGATTTAGGAAAACAAGGGAACGAATTATCACAACGTGGCCTCGATTTAGGAAAACAAGGGAGCGAATTATCACAACATGTCCTCGATTTAGGAAAACAAGGGAACGAATTATCACAACGTGGCCTCGATTTAGGAAAACAAGGGAGCGAATTATCACAACGTGGCCTCGATTTAGGAAAACAAGGGAACGAATTATCACAACGGGGCCTCGATTTAGGAAAACAAGGGAACGAATTATCACACCGTGGCCTCGATTTAGGAAAACATGGGAACGAATCATCACAACGTGGCCTCGATTTAGGAAAACAAGGGAACGAATTATCACAACATGGCCTCGATTTAGGAAAACAAGGGAACGAATTATCACAACGTGGCCTCGATTTAGGAAAACAAGGGAACGAATCATCACAACGTGGCCTCGATTTAGGAAAACAAGGGAACGAATCATCACAACGTGGCCTCGATTTAGGAAAACAAGGGAACGAATTATCACAACGTGGCCTCGATTTAGGAAAACAAGGGAACGAATTATCACAACGTGGCCTCGATTTTGGAAAACAAGGGAACGAATTATCACAACGTGGCCTCGATTTAGGAAAACAAGGGAACGAATTATCACAACGTGGCCTCGATTTAGGAAAACAAGGGAACGAATTATCACAACGTGGCCTCGATTTAGGAAAACAAGGGAACGAATTATCACAACGTGGCCTCGATTTAGGAAAACAAGGGAACGAATTATCACAACGGGGCCTCGATTTAGGAAAACAAGGGAACGAATTATCACAACGGGGCCTCGATTTAGGAAAACAAGGGAACGAATTATCACAACGTGGCCTCGATTTAGGAAAACAAGGGAACGAATTATCACAACGTGGCCTCGATTTAGGAAAACAAGGGAACGAATTATCACAACGGGGCCTCGATTTTGGAAAACAAGGGAACGAATTATCACAACGGGGCCTCGATTTTGGAAAACAAGGGAACGAATTATCACAATGTGGCCTCGATTTTGGAAAACAAGGGAACGAATTATCACAACATGGCCTTGATTTAGGAAAACAAGGGAACGAATCATCACAACGTGGCCTCGATTTAGGAAAACAAGGGAACGAATCATCACAACGTGGCCTCGATTTAGGAAAACAAGGGAACGAATTATCACAACATGGCCTTGATTTAGGAAAACAAGGGAACGAATCATCACAACATGGCCTCGATTTAGGAAAACAAGGGAACGAATTATCACAACATGGCCTTGATTTAGGAAAACAAGGGAACGAATTATCACAACGGGGCCTCGATTTAGGAAAACAAGGGAACGAATTATCACAACATGGCCTTGATTTAGGAAAACAAGGGAACGAATCATCACAACGTGGCCTCGATTTAGGAAAACAAGGGAACGAATTATCACAACATGGCCTTGATTTAGGAAAACAAGGGAACGAATCATCACAACATGGCCTTGATTTAGGAAAACAAGGGAACGAATCATCACAACGTGGCCTCGATTTAGGAAAACAAGGGAACGAATTATCACAACGTGGCCTCGATTTAGGAAAACAAGGGAACGAATTATCACAACGTGGCCTCGATTTAGGAAAACAAGGGAACGAATTATCACAACGTGGCCTCGATTTAGGAAAACAAGGGAACGAATTATCACAACGTGGCCTCGATTTAGGAAAACAAGGGAACGAATTATCACAACGTGGCCTCGATTTTGGAAAACAAGGGAACGAATTATCACAACGTGGCCTCGATTTAGGAAAACAAGGGAACGAATTATCACAACGTGGCCTCGATTTAGGAAAACAAGGGAACGAATTATCACAACGTGGCCTCGATTTAGGAAAACAAGGGAACGAATTATCACAACGTGGCCTCGATTTAGGAAAACAAGGGAACGAATTATCACAACGTGGCCTCGATTTAGGAAAACAAGGGAACGAATTATCACAACGTGGCCTCGATTTAGGAAAACAAGGGAACGAATTATCACAACGTGGCCTCGATTTAGGAAAACAAGGGAACGAATTATCACAACATGGCCTCGATTTAGGAAAACAAGGGAACGAATTATCACAACGTGGCCTCGATTTAGGAAAACAAGGGAACGAATTATCACAACGGGGCCTCGATTTAGGAAAACAAGGGAACGAATTATCACAACGTGGCCTCGATTTAGGAAAACAAGGGAACGAATTATCACAACGTGGCCTCGATTTAGGAAAACAAGGGAACGAATTATCACAACGTGGCCTCGATTTAGGAAAACAAGGGAACGAATTATCACAACGGGGCCTCGATTTTGGAAAACAAGGGAACGAATTATCACAATGGAAAAGGTTTTCCTTTGTGTTTTTGCGTACAGACGACAACGTAGTCAAAACTGAATAATGTATATTTAGATTTTTTAAAGTCTAAACATCTATAGAAATCACATAATTAGTGTGTGTGTGTGTGTGTGTGTGTGTGTGTGTGTGTGTGTGTGTGTGTGTGTGTGTGTGTGTGTGTGTGTGTGTGTGTGTGTGTGTGTGTGTGTGTGTGTGTGTGTGTGTGTGTGTTTTCCAGGGTAAAGCAGGTCCCCCAGGAAGTGCAGGTGAAAAAGGTCCTTCAGGTGAACCTGTGAGTATTACACAAACACAAATCGAAATGTTTGCATCTCAAACGAGCCTTATTTGCATAAAAGGGGTGTGTACTCTATAGCAGCTACTAATTACTTTCGCGTCTGTGTTTATTTGTAGTCGCGGGACAGTATGTTTACCTCACATTTAGAAAGAATGATCATTTCTACACATTTTCCACCATAATTACGACCTGAGCAGCTTTAGCACTCTCTCCAGTGACAGTCCCAACGTTATATTTTCAGTCGGAGAAACAGCGGAAGCTCCCGAAAAACTGGAGTTGCTTTATTTTATGATATAGGATACGGCACTTAAAGGATTAGTTCACTTTTAAATAAACTTTTGCTGATAATTTACTCACCCCCATGTCATCCAAGATGTCAATGTCTTTCTTTCTTCAGATGAAAAGAAATGAAGGTTTTTGATGAAAACATTCTAGGATATTTCTCCATATAATGGACTTCAATGGGCTCCAAACGGTTCAAATGACAGTTTCAGTGCAGCTTTAAATGACACCAGACGATGAATAAGGGTCTTATCTAGCCAAACCATCAGTTTCTGAGAGAAACCCAGCAGTATTTATGCTGTTATTTTACCTCTTATCAGACGAACATGATCATCTCTGAGCTCCGCCATAACTTCCGCTAAGTGAGGTCAAAATACGAGCGTGGTCATAGATATATCGATCGTAGATGCCTCATTCTACTGATCCGTGCAGGCGCTAATGAGGCATCTACGTATACATCTATGACCACGCTCGTATTTTGACCTTACTTAGCGGAAGTTATGGCGGAGCTCGGAGATGATCACGTTCGTCTGATAAGAGGTAAAATAACAGCATAAATACTGCTGGGTTTCTCACAGAAACTGATGGTTGGGCTAGATAAGACCCTTATTCATCGTCTGCTGTCGTTTAAAGCTGCACTGAAACTGTCATTTGAACCGTTTGGAGCCCATTGAAGTCCATTATATGGAGAAATATCCTAGAATGTTTTCATCAAAAACCTTAATTTCTTTTCAACTGAAGAAAGAAAGACATGGACATCTTGGATGACATGGGGGTGAGTAAATTACCAGCAAAAGTTTATTTAAAAGTGAACTAATCCTTTAATGGATATCAGACATCAGATCAAATAAATACATGATTGGGGATAGCCTATATGATCTTATTTCCTCAAGCAGTCCCATTTACAATGTTTACTACGGTAATGGTTAGCGCAAATAGTCACTATTTCTGCCTTATACAGTGGTCAGATAAACTCAGATAAACTCCGGCTTTGTTTGTAACCACTCCTGACCTGGCCTGCTTTCTACCAAGGTATTTGGCGGGCCAAAAAACCCTGGCCGCTGGCCCCTGACAAGGCCTGCTGCTCAAATGTGCACTAAAACATACACCGTGAAATTCACTTCAACTTAGGCGTAATCATAAGACCCTTCAAATCCAGCGCCAAGGGCGATACAAGAAAATCTGATTCATATCACCAAAACAAGACTGTTTTCTGGGAAACTGTGCATGATTTCATATTTATTTGAATGTGACTGTTTGGTTTTGATTGTTTAGGGGTCCAGAGGTCCTCCGGGGGACGCGGGACCAGATGGAGAGCAAGGTCACGAGGTATTTCCTCAAATAAACGTATTGAAGTGTATAACATGGTTCTCCTGCATCTAATTATGTAGGAAAATGGGCAAATTAATTAAGGGATTAAACAGTACTGTGCCAGTTTACATATTACCGTGAACACTAAAACAACTGTGTTACGAACCGCTCGGAGACTCAAAGGGTTGGAGATCCAAATGCAGCTTTTATTAGAGGGACAATCCAGACACGTAATCCAACATACAGGCAATAGGTCAATAGGCAATCCAAACAAGCAATGCTGGATATAGGTAATGCGGTAAATGAGACACAGGTGTAAACAATGAGTGCTGATGAGCAAAGGATTATGGGTAACGTAGTCTTTGATGGAATGACAGTCCGTGGTGTGCCCTCTGGTGGTCATCACGGGGCACTCTCACTGGTGATCGTGACAAATGGCCATAGTGGTCATTCTGACCGAATGTCATATTTACATTCAAAGCTTCTATTGAGGTTCATGTTTTATGATTGCATTGCCGTAAAAAGTGTCAAAATCCTCAATTAGAATAAAATCGAACAACATGAATGGAGCACCGAGCGTCAAACGGATGCAGATTGGTTATTATACGATCTTTTTTATAATATGTAATTGTGTAAGTGCTCCTAGATCGCAGCCAAAGGTGCATCTCCAGCTTTGTGTGTGGCAAGCGGGAGAGCAAAGAGGTTGTTTTCGAAAGTCTAAATGCCAACAAATACGGATTGAAGAAGAATATTTCATTAGATAAAAATATGTTTATCGATACATTTTGACTTTTGGACTTTACAATGCTCTGGAGTTGTTGGAAGTGTGTGGATCACACGAATCGGAAACAATCCTCTGAAGCAAGACTAAAACCTCTCTCGTTCTTGCCGGTATGTCAAAGGTAAAGCTACGTTTTATCTTAGCAACAACTAGAAAGTTGCTAGGCATCAGTGACGGATCTTCACTGGCGGGGAAAACTAGCAAACTCTGAAATAACACGCCGTCGGTAATGCGTACGGTCGATTTGAGCCTAGGTAGAACTACACAGAACTCTTTTGTCTTTCGTAATTTTAATAAAATTACAATATTGGAACAAAATAAACACACATTTAGGAGAAGTCAGGATACTGTAGCTAGTATATGGGTTTAATTTCAACAACGTTATTACATTGCAAAATTTAAAATTGGTCAAAATTTTGGTGCTAAATTCAATAGATTACATAATCACACTGCAGGAAACTCAATAATAGCACAATTTAGTTACGTTTTAGTCATTTAATTTGGTCGTAGGGTATTTAATTGAGCTTTATTTTTGTGTTTTGGGTCTGAAATATGAGCCCACGTGTGTAATTCTGACCTTGTTTGTGATTTTCCCTGTTTTGTGCATGCTCAGGGACCTCCAGGACCTGAAGGAGAGCAGGGGCCCGTGGGCGAACCTGGACTCAAGGTGAGACAGGCCACTCTTAAAGGGACAGTTCGCCTAAAACATAACCAATTTAGATTCTTCTAAATGCGCTGCTGTTTGCAATGAAACGCAATGGAATCAAAGTGAGATCTAGTGTCTTTCTGTCTCTTTCCAGGGTGAAATGGGGTCTGTCGGAGAAGAGGGTGAACTGGGCCAACTGGGCATCAGAGTGAGTCCAAAACCCCACACCGACTCCAAAAATGTCCAAGTGAACATGATCCATCAGTCTATTTTTATTGCTTGAGCTGACGTGAGCCAAACAGTGTCAATAATCTGACAGACGGACCCTCGGGCCGTCCACTCGCTCGCACACACTGGACGTCTTTGTCTCCAGTTACTCAATTATTCAAGCAATTCTGTGTGTTTGTTATTGGATATCATGACATGAATCACCTGTCGTGAGTTTATCTGGCTCGTATTGCAGCCCAAATTCAAAAGAAATAAATCTCATTACTGGCTTGTGGAAAATATATTTATTCACGCTCTCGCTAATGTCGATATGTTGATTTGCTTATACAAATAAAAAGGGCTGTATTAATGGCTACTAGGAAAAGCAAATAAGCACATTTCAGCATCGAGGAATGAATTTTTCTGCATTTAAATCCTGATCTGACATGCTAGCCTTTGTCTTAGGGTCCTCCAGGGCCACCCGGAGAGGACGGACACCAAGGGAAGGACGGACCGAAGGTGAGACAGTACATTTACATTGAGGCATTTATCCAAAAATGGTATACGTTATCAGTGTTGGGGGTAACGCATTACAAGTAACTCGAGTTATGTAATCAGATTACTTTTTCAAGTAACTAGTAAAGTACTGCATTACTTTTAAAATAATGGTAACTAATTTTAGAAAACCAGATTCCCCCACAAAATGGCTGGAAATTCACAATTGTCATTATAACTCTGTCCACCTTTTATCCTAACGTGAAAACATAAGTAATGTCAGCATTAAATGCCTTGACGGACTTTTGTATGAATATTAAGGCGATATAAGAAAAAAATATTTGCAAGGTGAATATCGACTTTAAAACTAGACTATGCTCCCTTGCTTTACATCATACTTATTACAACTACAGCTACAACAGCTTACTCCATAAAAACATGACCGGACCTCAAGAAATGTAAACAAATTTAGGTTATCAACATTCACTCTTCACAAACAGCTCTTGTGATTCTGAAATTATTGTGTTTACCATGAAAATAACCTACAATTTTGTCGGAAATTAATAAATAAAATGTGTCTAAATTTATCCAAAATGTTTAGAGAATTACCATTCTGAAGTCTGAAAGTGCCAGAAATGAAATCAGCATCCTCAAAAGCCTCTAAAACCACTCACATTTTGTGTATTAAGTTGATACTGCTAATTATGCGAATTGCTCAACATATGCAAATTAGCATCTGGCAGTTTCTTTATGCCCATACTTCACATTTCTACAGTAAAACTTTGGTGTACTCAATATTTCCGGGTTCACAATGGGGCTCTACACTCTCAGAAAAAAAGGTACAGTGGAGGTTCCTTGGGGAACAAAACGTATAACTGTACCTTTAAAGGTAGACAATTGGTTCTTAGAGTACACTTAGACCATTGTTTTCCTCTACTTAGAGCAGGGGTCGGCAAGTTCGGTCCTAGAGAGCCGCTTTGGCTCCAACCCTGAAAGGTTTAGATGTTGATGTTTTATTTAACATGTTTGGTCGCCGTTATGGAGATCAGTGTTTCCTTTAGTTGGCCATTGACACTTGCCTTTTTATGTGAGTTTGTGGTTTTTGTTACAGTGTTGACAAAACACATAATCTGTTCAAATCAAAAGAAGCCATAAACATGTATGTGCTGGCTAATAGACTAAAAGGTTTGTTTGAACGGCGCCCTCTATTGTACATGTGTGAATCTGCATTTTTACCTCAGCTTATTATTTCACTTTTGGTATGAACAGGTCTTTACATTTGCACAAAAATAGATATATATAAAACAAAAATAAGCCCTGTCCAAGTGAGAAAAAGTAAAAAAAAGTGTGGATTTAGCCAAATTGGCTTTTTTATCCATAGTCCCTAGGCAGGTTGATGGCAAAGACAATGATGATTCCCAAAACCATTGTACTAAAACCCACACATTATTGGACATTTTCGTTGTTTTCTCACTTAGGGCGAGCCAGGTGACCGTGGACCAATGGGAGAAGCCGGGGAAAGGGGCGAGATCGGTGACTCCGGACCACCAGGACTTCCTGGAGATCCTGGGAAAAAAGGCTTCCCGGTGAGTGAAAAGATGAGTGATGCAATGTGAAAAACTGCTCTTTAGATAATGCAAGTCTGTTATGAGCTGCTCTTAAATATGTCCTGATGATGTGAAGTTAAAGTAGATGTTTCTATATCAGGGACCCGAGGGAAAACAGGGTCTGTCGGGCAACCGTGGACGTCCAGGAAAGAAGGTACCAACATTCACTATAGCCACAAAATTGCATTAAATTGCATCAAAACAATATGAGAAACCCCTACATTTGAAGTTTTTATTGTGTCAGAAATCAAACAGCCCTCGTATAGAGCCCTGGGGTACTCCCTTGTTCAAATGAGCTTAATATGAACTAACAATGAACAATGCTACAGCATTTATCACTCATAGTTATTGTTAATTTCAGCATTTACTTATACATTTTTAGAATTTAAAGTTGTAACCTTCATCCTTTCTTCGCGAGTCAAAATGTCCTGAAGCCCTAAAATTATACCTTTTTTTAACAATTCAAAATAACTCTCTGTAACACTTTATTTGATATGTCCTTGTTACATATGTTACATAGTAATAACAGTAAATTATGCATAATCAACCCTAAACCAAACCCTAACCCTATAGTAAGAACATGTAGTTACTAAATATTACTCAGTACTTGAATATATAATTACACTGTAACAATGACACCTTAAAATAAAGTGAATAAATGAATAAATGAATATAACATGATATTTCATGACTCTTGCCACTAGGTACATTTTAAGCATTTTAGTTTGAGTTTTGAGCATTTTTGGGGGGTTTTCAGTGTGTACTGAAGCACTTCATTCATTCCTAAGGGGGTCAAATTGACCCGCGAGGGAAGGATTTGATACTTTTTTTATTACAACCACATAAAGTCCTCGAATCCAGTCAATTTTTTTATGTGTATTCGTGGTTCAAGTGTGACAAAAGTCCTAAGGTATTGGACCACTCAGATGAACTCTCAATTTTGTTTAAAAAATGTAATTAAAATTAAAAAAGTTTCAGGTCAAAATGACCCACAGGAAGGATGAAGTCTGTGAACTGATATCTAACTCTCCAATATATGCAATAACCAGCTCAAGTCAGCTCTAAATATCTCACATTGGGTCAGTTTGGGTGTCTCTGCCGACCTCTTGTGGAAAATAAATGAATATAACATGATATTTCATGACTCTTGCCACTAGATGGCCTTATAGCTCTATATGGATCAAATGAGCTGTTCCACTGGGTCCTAAAGTCAGTTCTTGAGTTTATCTCTTCAGAATGCATTCAGAGACACATGTAGACAGTATAAAATCATTGTCTGGTAAATTTTTTGCATTTTTTGTTTGAATTTTGAGCACTTTTTAGGTTTTTCTGTGTGTACTGAAGCATTCCATTAATTCCTAAGGGGGTCAAATTGACCCGTGAGGGAAGGATTTGTTTCTTTTTTTATTACAACCACATAAACTCCTCGAATCCAGTCAATTTTTTGTGTTTGTATTCGTGGTTTAAGTGCGACAAAAGTCCTAAGGTATTGGACCACAACAGTGAACACTCAATTTAGTTTCGGGTCAAAATGACCCGCGGGAAGGATGAAGGCTGTGAACTGATATGAACAAACAATGAACAAATGTATTTTTATTAGCTAACATTGACCAAAATGTTTTTTTTTGACCGTTTCAGTGTTAGCTCATGTTGGTTACATTAACAAATGAGACCTTACTGTAAAGTGTTACCAACTTCACCTTAATAACGAGCTCTGCTTCGTCTTGTTTGGGACACGTCTTGCTCTATATTTTAAATAATGTAGACAAGTCCTTCCCTTTGATTTGTTCATCTTCCTCTTTGGTAGGGTGAAAAAGGGCCGCCGGGTCACCTGGGAGAAATGGGCTCGCCCGGAGAAATCGGACAGACGGGGGAGAGAGGACTCAAAGGTGCCCGTGGAACCCGAGGACCCGCAGTTAGTGTGCTTTCTCCTTTAACACGTTCACTCTTTCTCCAAGTCTTTTGAGGTTGAGAGCGAGGATTGGCTGTGCAAATCCCAAAGACATGCCAAACAATACAGTCCGAATGAGAGAAACGGATGACCTGGATTCATTAGCAAGGGGAAATTTGGGAATGTGGTGTAGCTTGAACCCCCAATCCTAACATTATTCTGCGTCGTGTTGCTGTAATTGATTGCCCCGCTGGGGGAGTCCTAGATAACGGTGTATTATATTAATAATTGCACAAATACGGTACAAAAATGTGAGATTGGTTCAGAGTTTCCTCGGGCTCTTAAAGATTAGTTCACTTCAGAATGAACATTTCCTGATAGTTTCCACACCCCCATCTCATCCAAGACGTTCATGTCTTTCTATCTTCAGTCGAAAAGAAATGAAGTTTTTTGAGGAAAACACTCCAGGATTTTTCTGCACATAATGGACTTCAATGGGAACCAACGTTTGAAGGTCCAAATCACTGCAGTTTCAGAGGAAGGGCTTCAGAGGCTCTGATCCCAGACGAGGAACAGAGTCTGATCTAGACAAACCATCGCCACATTTACAACACAAATACACATTATTTAACTTAAACACACCACGGATTGCGTAATCACATGGGAAAGGTCACGTGATGTTGGCAGAAGTACCGCCCCCGTGTTTACAAAGCGCTCGTGTGAAGACTAATACAAACATCCTTTAGCAAAAAAAGCTTAAACAACGAAGTCGGACGATTTTGAAGTTGGAGATGGAGTGTTTTTTGTAAAGAATATTTGTATTAGTCTTCGCACGTTCGCTTGGGGCGGCACTTCCGCCTACGTCTAGTGTGACGTTTCCGATGGGATTACGCAATCCGTGGCCGTCGCAGAGCAGCGCAAGATGAGCAATTTAAGTTATAAATGTGTGTTTGTGCTGTAAATGTGGCGATGGTTTGTCTAGATCAGACTCTATTCCTCGTCTGGGATCGGTCAGAGCCGCTGAAGCCCTTCCTTTGAAACTGCAGTGATTTGGACCTTCAAACATTGGTTCCCATTGAAGTCCATTATGTGCAGAAAAATCCTGGAATGTTTTCCTGAAAAAACGTCATTTCTTTTCCACTGAAGAAAGAAAGACATGAACATCTTGGATGAGTTGGGGCGAGTAAACGATCAGGAAATGTTCATTCTGAAGTGAACTAATAGCCACTATTTTTGAAAATAGGCTCATTCTCCGATTCCCTTAGAGTTGAACATTTGAGTTTTACCGTTTTCGAATCCATTCAGCCGATCTCCGGGTCTGGCGGTAGCACTTTTAGCATAGCTTAGCATAGATTATTGAATCTGATTAGACCATTAGACATGATTTAAACGGTCAAACTCAACTGTTTAACTCTAGGGGAGTCGGAAAATGAGCCTATTTTCAAAAATAGTGGCGTGTTCCTTTAACATGCTCGAGCTTTACCCTCAAACTCGTTGCTTTTACTGGCTTAGATATGGCGTGTGTAAACATTAGCAGGATTTGGAATTGACCCAAAGCCTTTTGATTGGATTTACACTAATGCCGTTAGAGATACTAGGGTTGAATCCGCTTTACAATGCAGTTAAATGGTTTTAGGCCTGAAAATGTCTGGGATTGTTTTATTTTGCCCCAGCGTTTCCCTCGGGGGTTAAACGACATCGATGAAATGCAAAAACAAGTGTCGTTAGGGAAACCTAGCATCTTGTTTTCATAAGCGAATGCTTTTCCAAGAAGCCTTAATGGGATGAGCAGCAGGAGTCATTTTTTAAAGACACCATCCAATAATATGTTTTTCAGGAAACACTTGGGTTATTTTTAGCAGGTTATTTGCCACCAAACACAAGCTAACGTACATGTGTGTTTTGTCCATTACCTTTCAGGGTCGACCTGGAGTTATGGGACCTCAGGGAGAGCCGGGACTGCAGGGCTATGCAGTGAGTCGCAGTTTCAGGAGACATGCGTGCAAAAATAAAGATGGATTTGTTTCGAATACACACTTTTATTAGTCAACGAAGACCATGACTATCGATTGATCATGTGCCAATTAATCAGCACCATTGAAAAAAGGCATATTGCTTTGGATTAGACAAGAAAAATATCTATTTTTATCCATAGGGTCACACTGGCAAGCAAGGTCCAGCAGGCCCCCCGGGACCAAAGGGAGAAAAGGTTATACAACATAATTTGATATCTTGAACAATAATCCCATGCTTAAAACTATGTGCAATGCTTAAGCAATAAATCATTTTGTGATCTATAAATGGTGTGTGTGTTTTTTCAGGGTTACCCAGGAGAAGACAGTAAAACGGCAGGACCGCCCGGGCCCTTAGGTGAACCAGTAGGTCTTAACTTCCTGTTTTTGTTCAACATCTGGACTGAAATCACTAAATAACGAGCCGGTGATATTTACATCTCTATAGTGAAGAAGTAAAACAACATATCAGTGTGTGTGTGTGTGTGTGTGTGTGTGTGTGTGTGTGTGTGTGTGTGTGTGTGTGTGTGTGTGTGTGTGTGTGTGTGTGTGTGTGTGTGTGTGTGTGTGTGTGTGTGTGTGTGTGTGTGTGTGTGTGTGTGTGTGTGTGTGTGTGTGTGTGTGTGTGTGTGTGTGTGTGTGTGTTTACAGGGCGCTCCAGGAGAGAAAGGTGAACGTGGGGAACCAGGAGATTATGGATATCAGGTTAGTGAATTTTGTTGCTTTTCGCTAACTAGCGAAACTTGTAGTGCCCGCAGTGAATTACTCTTTTAAAACCATGATGTAGGAGATCAGGTTGAGTTTAGCTTTGTTGAGGTGTGAGATAAGAGAGATCGCCTGTAATAAGGGCTCTGGAATCATTGGAATTTCATTTTAAATTTGAATTAATCTGAAATTATTAGTGGATAATATAACTACCTATCATCGCCATTACAACCACCCAGAACACCTTCGCAACTGCAAAGTAACATGCTAATAATCATTCAGGCGACCTTAATAATCACCTAACATCAGCCTAGCAACTACCAAGAACATCCTAGCAACCGCTTAGCAAGCACATAGCACTGTGGTAAAAACAATCAGATCACCTAAGCAGCTTTATAGCAACACCCTAGCAACCGCATAGCAATATCCAAAAAACACTCAGAAGCCCGTGGGAACCAACTAACACCACCCTAGCAACTACCAAGAACACCGAGCAATCACTTAGGAGCATACTTAAAACTACTTGGTAACTACACATAAAACTCTAGAAATCATATAGAACTTGTCAGCAAATGCATAGCAACACCCACACAGCAACAAGATGATAAAACACTAAGAACACCTCAGAAACACCCTAGTAACCACACAACGACATGATAAAACACTGTCAGAACACATATGCAACTGCATAGCAACACCCTAGAAACCACACATTGACATGTCAAAGAAAAACTCTGAACACATCAGCCGATGCGTAAACACACCCTACAGGTAGCTACCACTCCTCAGCAACTGCATAGCAACACCCTAGTAACCACACAGCGACATGATAAAAAAGACTCTCTGAACACATCAGCAGATGCACAGCAACACCCTAGCAACCACACATCAGCAACTGCATAGCAACACCCTAGTAACCACACTGCTACATGATAAAAAACCCTCCAAACACATCAGCAGATGCATAGCAACACCCTAGCAACCACACATCAACATGATAAAACACTGTCAGAACACATCAGCCGTTGCATAGCCACACCCTAGAAACTACACAGCAGCATGATTAAAAACACTAATAACACCTCGGCAACTGTTCAGAAACACCCTGGCAACCACACAGCAAAATGCTAAAAATCCCTCAGAAGGCAACAACTGCATAGCAACACCCTAGTAACCACACAGAAACATGATAAAACAAACTCCCAGAACATATCAGCAACTGCATAGCAACACCCTAGTAACCACACAGCAACATGATTAAAAACACCTCAGAAAACCGCAGTAACTGCATAGCAACACCCTAGTAACCACACAGCTACATGATAAAAAAAAAATATCCGAACACATCAGCAGATGCATAGCAACACTCCAGCAACCACACAGCAACATGTTAAAAATAACTCAGAATGCCTCAGCTATGGCATCACAACACCCTAGTAACCACACAGCATTAGTGATTAAAAACATCTCAGAACAACTCAACAACAGCATAGCAACACCAGAACGCCTCAGCGACTGCATAGTAACACGCTAGCAACCACAAAGCGTCATGATTTAAAATCACTCATAATGCCTCAACAACAGCATAGCAACACCCTAGTAACCACACAGCGACATGATTAAAAATCACTCAAAACACCTCAACAACTGTATAGCAACACCCTAGTAACCACACAGCGATATGATTCAAAATCACTCAAAACACCTCAACAACTGTATAGCAACATCCTAGCAACCACACAGCGATATGATTCAAAATCACTCTGAATGACTCAGCAATGGCATAGCAAAACACCTTAGCAACCAGACAGCAACATTATAAAAATCACTCAGAACACCTCAGCAACAGCACAGCAACACCGTAGCAACCACAGAGTAACATGATTAAAAATCACTCAGAACACCTCAGCGACAGCATAGCAACACCCTAGCAACCACACAGCAACATGATTAAAAATCACTCTGAATGCCTCAGCGACTGCATAGCAACACCCTAGCAACCACACAGCGACATTATTAAAAACACTCATAACACCTCGGCGACTGCATAGCAACACCCTAGCAACCACACAGCGACATGATTAAAATCCCTCAGAACACCTCAGTGACAGCATAGCAACAACACAAC
The DNA here is from genome assembly GCA_023566225.1 of Romanogobio albipinnatus. Classification (NCBI taxonomy): domain Eukaryota; kingdom Metazoa; phylum Chordata; class Actinopteri; order Cypriniformes; family Gobionidae; genus Romanogobio; species Romanogobio albipinnatus. The sequence continues at coordinate 54,745,149 of CM042248.1, forward strand.
GACATGATTAAAATCCCTCAGAACACCTCAGCGACTGCATAGCAACACCCTAGCAACCACAGAGCGACATGTTTCAAATCCCTCAGAACACCTCGGCAACTGCATAGCAACACCCTAGCAACCACACAGCGACATGATTAAAATCCCTCAGAACACCTCAGCGACTGCATAGCAACACCCTAGCAACCACACAGCGACATGATTAAAATCCCAGAACACCGCAGCAACAGCATAGCAACACCCTAGCAACCACACAGCGACATGATTCAAATCCCTCAGAACACCTCGGCGACTGCATAGCAACACCCTAGCAACCACACAGCAACATGATTAAAAATCCCTCAGAACACCTCAGCAACACCCTAGCAACCACACAGCAACATGATTAAAAATCCCTCAGAACACCGCAGCAACAGCATAGCAACACCCTAGCAACCACACAGCGATATGATTAAAAATCCCTCAGAACACCGCAGCAACAGCATAGCAACAACACAGCAACATGATTAAAAATCCCTCAGAACACAGCAGCAACAGCATAGCAACACCCTAGCAACCACACAGCGACATGATTCAAATCCCTCAGAACACCTCGGCGACTGCATAGCAACACCCTAGCAACCACACAGCAACATGATTAAAAATCCCTCAGAACACCTCAGCAACAGCATAGCAACACCCTAGCAACCACACAGCAACATGATTAAAATC
>CM042248.1:54755859-54768359 GCA_023566225.1 Romanogobio albipinnatus
ACAAGAGTGTCATTCCAATATGAGTTGTTGTGGATAAATGAGTGACTGTCTCTTTGTACAGGGGCCTCAGGGGCCGCAGGGCAGTCCAGGGCCACAGGTACATCACACCTCAACACCTCATGAGCAATATTTGCTTCTGTTCACGCACCAGTGTCATATTTAGACTTGGATTAGGGTAATAATGTGATGATTATGTAATCTAAAAGGATTCTGTGGTTTGTTGACAGGGACCTCCAGGTTCGCCCGGCCCATCGGTAAGACTCAAACCCATCATGTGACTGTGAAGTTGTGCACTAAAATGCCTGATACTCATCGTTGTCTCGTCCCACAGAGACGCATCGATATGGACGCTGAAGCCCTGATGGAGACGCATCTGGAGGTGAAGACCGTGAGACTGCCCTCTGGACTCTGACCAATGAGAAACTAAACCTCTGACTTCTCCGTTCTTCTCCTCAGAACTACCAGAACACGGACCTGTCTCTGTCTGAGCAGAGCGCTGAGATCCTGCGAACACTGCGGTATCTGAGCGGCGTCGTCCACAGCATGAAAACACCGCTGGGCACGCGAGAAAACCCGGCCCGCTTCTGCAGAGACCTGCTGGACTGCCAGCGGCAGATGAGCGACGGTGAGACTCAACACTTTCACTCCTCAAAACCAGTCTCTTCTGCTCAACAAGGCGGCAAATCACAGTCAAAATTCAGAATCAGATGAAGTCTTCATCTCCTGTTAGTGGGTGGGATATATTAGGCAGCAAGTGAACATGTTGTCCTCAGAGTTGATGTGTTAGAAGCAGGAGAAATGGGCAAGCGTGAGGATTTGAGCGAGTTTGACAAGGGCCAGATTGTGACGGCTAGACGACTGGGTCAGAGCATCTCCAGAACTGCAGCTCTTGTGGGGTGTTCCCGGTCTGCAGTGGTCAGTCTCTATCAAAAGTGAAGGACCAGTGGAGAACCGGCCACAGGGTCATGGGCGGCCGAGGCTCATTGATGCCCGTGGGGAGCGAAGGCTGGCCCGTGTGGTCCGATCAAACAGACGAGCTACTGGAGCTCAAACTGCTCCAGAAGTTAATGCTGGTTCTGATAGAAAGGGCTCAGAATACACAGAGCATCTCAGGTTGAGGAGTATGGGGCGGCACAGCCGCTGACCAGTGCCCATGCTGACCCCTGTCCACTGCTGGACAGTGGGCACGTGAGCATCAGGGGTCTCATTTATAACTGTTGCGTACACACAAAACAGGCCCTGGAAGAGGCGTACGCCACTTTCGACGCATAAGTTGTGATTTATAAAAACAATCTTGACGGGAAAATTTGCACACCTGCACGCAAACTCTGACCCATGCGTACAAACTCTTTTACTGTATAGAGTGAGAAAAGTAATGAAGTAAGAACCTTGTTTTCATTTTGATATACACATTTACATTAATGTTCCAGTTTCATTAATGGCGATATGCACTGAAATTACATAAAGTCATACTCAGAATTTCACCTAAACAAAAATTGGCCCCACTTTATATTAGGTGGCCTTAAGTACTATGTACTTACATCAAAAAATAAGTACAATGTACTTACTGTATTCAAATTATATTGCAAAACACCTTTGCTGATATTGAGGTGGGATACGGGTAGGGTTAGGGACAGGTGTGGTGGTATGGGTAAGTTTAAGGGTAGGGTTAGGGACAGGTGTGGTGGTATGGGTAAGTTTAAGGGTAGGGTTAGGGACAGGTGTGGTGGTGTGGGTAAGTTTAAGGGTAGAGTTAGGGACAGGTGTGGTGGTATGGGTCAGTTTAAGGGTAGAGTTAGGGACTGGTGTGGTGGTGTGGGTAAGTTTAAGGGTAGAGTTAGGGACAGGTGTGGTGGTATGGGCAAGTTTAAGGGTAGGGTTAGGGACAGGTGTGGTGGTATGGGTCAGTTTAAGGGTAGAGTTAGGGACTGGTGTGGTGGTGTGGGTAAGTTTAAGGGTAGAGTTAGGGACAGGTGTGGTGGTATGGGCAAGTTTAAGGGTAGGGTTAGGGACAGGTGTGGTGGTATGGGTAAGTTTAAGGGTAGGGTTAGGGACAGGTGTGGTGGTATGGGTGAGTTTAAGGGTAGGGTTAGGGACAGGTGTGGTGGTATGGGTAAGTTTAAGGGTAGGGTTAGGGACAGGTGTGGTGGTATGGGTAAGTTTAAGGGTAGGGTTAGGGACAGGTGTGGTGTATGGGTAAGTTTAAGGGTAGGGTTAGGGACAGGTGTGGTGGTATGGGTAAGTTTAAACCTGTCCCTAACCCTACCCTTAAACTTACCCACACCACCACACCTGTCCCTAACTTTACCCTTAAACTTACCCATACCAGGGACAGGTGTGGTGGTATGGGTAAGTTTAAGGGTAGGGTTAGGGACAGGTGTGGTGGTATGGGTAAGTTTAAGGGTAGGGTTAGGGACAGGTGTGGTGGTGTGGGTAAGTTTAAGGGTAGGGTTAGGGACAGGTGTGGTGGTATGGGTAAGTTTAAGGGTAGGGTTAGGGACAGGTGTGGTGGTGTGGGTAAGTTTAAGGGTAGGGTTAGGGACAGGTGTGGTGGTATGGGTAGGTTTAAGGGTAGGGTTAGGGACAGGTGTGGTGGTGTGGGTAAGTTTAAGGGTAGGATTAGGGACAGGTGTGGTGGTATGGGTAAGTTTAAGGGTAGGGTTAGGGACAGGTGTGGTGGTATGGGTAAGTTTAAGGGTATGGTTAGGGACAGGTGTGGTGGTGTGGGTAAGTTTAAGGGTAGGGTTAGGGACAGGTTGTGGTGGTATGGGTAAGTTTAAGGGTAGGGTTAGGGACAGGTGTGGTGGTATGGGTAAGTTTAAGGGTAGGGTTAGGGACAGGTTGTGGTGGTATGGGTCAGTTTAAGGGTAGGGTTAGGGACAGGTGTGGTGGTATGGGTAAGTTTAAGGGTAGGGTTAGGGACAGGTTGTGGTGGTATGGGTAAGTTTAAGGGTAGGGTTAGGGACAGGTGTGGTGGTATGGGTAAGTTTAAGGGTAGGGTTAGGGACAGGTGTGGTGGTGTGGGTAAGTTTAAGGGTAGGGTTAGGGACAGGTGTGGTGGTATGGGTCAGTTTAAGGGTAGGGTTTGGTATAAGGGAAGTGTCAACTGTGTAATTACAAATGTAACTACAGAAATTAATTACAGATGTAATTACATGCAGGTATTTTTAAAAATGTAAGTACAATGTAAAAACATGTATGTACACAATAAGTGCATTGTATCAAATGATTAATTAAAATGTTAGTACATAGTAGTTAAGGCCACCTAGACATGTGGATGCGTGACTTTTGATCACTTTTCCTCTGACACGCTGTTTTAATGACAGCAAGGATTAAATATAGGGCTAATTCCAATAATTCCTCTTTAAACCTAACTGCAGATCTCATGTTATGACAAAATATGTTTTAGCGACAACGATGATCAGAGATGCACACTTACTTTTATATCACAGACACTGCAGGATTCGGTGGTCGAACGGTCCATTATCCGGGTAGGAATATGTCCAATGATAATCTTACTGTACAACCACAGCTGCACGGACACGGACAATCTTCACACAATTATGAAAAATACCGCTGTATTTGAAGGATACAACTTGAAGAAAAAATGAAGATTTGCACGTTTCAGATGCGAGTCAGATGATTGTATTTACACTGCAATAAATAAGTTGGCCTATCTGTTTAAATTAAAATAGCCTAAACATCCTATATGTTCACATTATCAGCAAAACTGCATGAATTTGAGTTGAAATATTGAAAATATTTTGAATTAAAATAACATTTGGCCCGTGGAAATGAATGAATAAGCTTTATTTTTTTTTTAATATCTGAGAAGTATTTTATAAAATGTTGTTTTTATGGATATTTTGATATATTTATTCTAAAACATAAAAAGGATATTGGATGATTGTCAGCAATGTACTGTGTAAGGCATTTGTAGTCCGTATCTAATATTTTTCAATGTCTTGTACCTTTAACAGTGTTCAACATGGTGTCACGTGGATGGGAATATGCATGCAAATGATATGCAGATGAGGTTGTGCATAGTAAAACTAGGCGTTGTAAGCTCCATATATGGTGATTTCGGGGTGGAGATGTACGTACGCACAATCTTCTGATTTATAAAGGGATTTTTGCGAAGGTTCTGGCATACACCTTCATGGTTTTATAAATCAGATTTTTTTTTGTGTGTACGCAAAATCTAGCTTTTGTGCGTACGTACACTTTAAGGATTAAATCTACGCAAAGTTTTATAAATGAGACCCCTGAACTGGACCGCGGAGCAATGGAAGAATAATGATCAAATAAAAACAGCCGTGGTGAGCAGTATATACGCTTTCTCTTGGAAGAGCTGCATTAAACCGTCCACTGATGTATGTGTGTGTGTGTGTGTGTGTTGATCAGGACTGTTCTGGGTCGATCCGAATCTGGGCTGCACGTCTGATGCCATCCAGGTGTTCTGTAACTTCACCGCTGGTGGACAGACCTGCCTGCACCCCGTCACCAATGATAAGGTACAGCCATACACTCAAATATGACATGATACTGAAACATCCCTGAGAAGAGTCGATTAACCCTCTGAGGCTGCTCGTGTGTCGGTCAAAAATGACAGATTTTTCCTTTATTTTTAGGACAAATTCACAAAAATATATTAAATACATATTTTCCAAAAACACATTTTACTATAAAAACTGTATGTGTAACCCCTCCTGTTCAAACCGCCCGCTCCAAGCGGGACTCGAACCCGGGTCCGCCTGCAAGAGAGCCAGACGCTCTAACAATGAGGCTAAAAGCTGCAACCCCTAGCATCAGTCGCTAGAGCGTCTCTTGAGATCAGAGGAGTGAGGTTTACTCGCACAGCAACTACTAGCTGACCTCCGTTACTCATGTAAATTAATTTGTTCCAAATTTGTGGTTGATATCTCAAAAAATGAGCTTTCAGTGAGAAAGTGTTTGGGATACAATTCATTCTCCATTCATCGCGAATAATACAAGTGTAAATATTTTTTCAAATCATGTGCACATTTTTTGTGTGTTCACACTGCAAGTGCTTAAACCTTTACCAAGTTTCACAGCATTCCCATGAAAGTCCTATGGTAGAGTGACAATAAAGTGATTTGAAGTAAAAAATGCAACAAAAAAATGGCCAAACAGCCCCAAATGGTTAAGATAGCTTAGATCAGGCTCAAAAAATCGAGCCCGAGCCTGTGCACGTTGTGACCGGCCTGACCGGACATATTAACTGTAATTATGATCCCGATTTAAACCCGACCATTTTTTAATACATGGGCGTTCTGACGAGAAGGAGCCTGTAATGTGCGAAGCAGAACGCTCGCTCAAATGTATTTTTGTTGCATATTTATGTTTAAATATTATGTTATTTTTAAATTTCATCTGATTATGAAAAGTGCAAAGATGCGAGCGGGTCAGAAATGATTGTGACCACTTCATTAAGTTTTGTTTTGTAGAATGTCTTTCTTTAAAGTGATTTTCGTTTTGTATTAATTGCATCTTAATTTTAATCAATGCTTCATCAGCCAATTGCCTGGATTTAATGAAATATAGCAGACAATAATCGTGACATGGAGGCGCCGGCGCCATCACTTGTATTGCTCTTGAACACGTCTCATAAATAAACCCAAACTCAGCCTCACAAACATGAGAAATATTTTAAATGTCCACTTTTAAACGAAACAATTCCAAATGAAAAGAAATAGTTAAAAAAGCACGGTGTTCACGCGAGCAGCTCATGATGGCGTCTCAGAGCGGTCCTGCGCACTTCATCACTGCATGAGCTGTGAGTTTAACACGCATCTTTAGACTAATCCTGACTTGTGCAACTTTGTACACATTTGTTTCATAGTTGTAATATTAGTTCTTTCTTTGCTAAAAATATATATGTTATTTCTGATTATGGCATAGCTTTCTGCCCACCCAATTAGGCTAATAAAGTAATGATTAAAAAAACACAAACGCTTGATCAAGGGCCCGGCCCGAGGAGAGTGGCGGGAAATATCGGGTCGAGTTTTAACTCGAGTTAAAATACATTGATTTTGAACTCCAACATTAATTCCGGTCATTTAATGGCATCATTTCCGTGAAGCTCTGGTTAGACTGGTTAAAGGTTTTACTGTAAAAGCTCAAAGTTAATATTTCTGCATCTGAATCAGATCATGACTGTGCAAGAGCTGCGCACAAAATCAAGCAGAGTTTCCTTATTATCTAAACACTGAGAAGCGTTTGATGTAACTCAGTGCTGCATTTCCTCTCAAAGGCCTGTCTGACTTTAATTTAAAGCTGATTTCCTGTAAGCCACATCATTTGTCCGCTCTAACTGTAAACATACAGTTGCCAAAGCGCAGAATGTTGATTACCTATAAACACTAAGAAGCTGGTGTGTGAAATGACTGATGTTTGCAATGTGACGCTGTTTGACTTTGGTCTTCGCAGGCCGCGTTTGATGTGGGGAAAGTCCAGATGAAGTTCCTACACTTGCTGAGTGTGAAGGTCACTCAGACCGTTTCCCTCCACTGCTTCAATGAGCCGGCGACGCTTGGCGTCGAGACGCCGCGGGCCTTGCGTTTCCGGGGTTGGAACGGTCAAGTGTTCGTGGAAGACTCGCCTCTGAGTCCTCGAGTGCTTCTGGACAACTGTGAGGTGATGTGAATCTGGATTAAAGATCAGTACTAATGTAAATCAGGACTGGGTTCAGTGTGGGCTGGTAACTCAAAGCAAATGGGTTCAAATTAATCGTTTTCTCATGTCGTTCTTGAAGATAAAACCCACCATAAAGTCAATAATAGTGGTCACTATGATTTATTAGCTCTTTTCGGAAGTCATACGATAGATTTGTGTGAGAACCAGCTTAAGTTCACATAAATCTCTCAATATTTTCTTCCCTGTTGTGACGTATGTACGAGTGCAACAAATAAAGCTTTTGATTTTAAAAATATATTAGTAAATGTTGAAATGAACAATGACTATTGCTGTAGAAGTATTGGTCATCGTTAGTTCTTGCTAACTACTAATACTAATGTTAACAAATGAAAAGTAGAGATGAAACCACATGATCATGATTGTGACCATAATCATCATGAAAACCAACAAACAAAACATTAGCAGTATTGTGTCCCTTTTTTTGTGTTTTGGAAAATATACATTTCTTATATTTTTGTGCATTTTTCCTAACAATAAAAGAATAAAACAAAGAAAAATCTGTCACTACAATCATGATCATGCGGTTAAATGTCTTAAAACACTTTTTAAAAATGGATGTTTTGAAAGATCAGAAAACATTCAGAAATAGTGTCTTCATAATATTTTTAGCTGCGATGAAGTCAGTGTATGTATATTTCATATACAACTTGCATTCATCATTTGTTCTTATGCATGTGTCATGTGACTTCATGTTCTCTTCGATTCTCTTTCATGATGAAACAAGTAGTAACATTTAAAAATGTAATATGAACGTCCAACTAAACCATTTTAAAAATATGTTCCATGAACAATAAATAAATAATGTTTTTGTGCTGACTTTTTGAGAACTTTACAGATCAAATAAACTAACTTAACTGGAAGAACGTTTGTTCATAACATTGAGAGAAGCTTGCCAGAGCATTCTGAGAACATTCCCTGAACTGGGATTCTGCTAAATGACTATAAGACATGAAGAGTTTAAGATATTATAAACATTATAACAGCTGCTTTGAAACAATGCGTATTATGAAAAGCACTATACAAAAGATTTGACTTAATAACACTCTAAGGATTTTTCATTAAGATATGCAAACATGCCAAAAACATTCAGCAAATATTAATAACATCATAAATTCGTTCTGAGAATGTTCAAGTAAAAATAACATTGTAGGAACGTTTGATGAACGCTGAACATTTTATGATAACATTATGAAAACATTCAGCAACTAAAAATAACATTATTTTTAGGGCGTTTCGAGAATGTTATTTTGAGAATGTTTCCTCAACATTATCAGAAAGTATATTAGGACAAGACACCCCAGCTGAATAGGGTAATAAAATTAACTAATATATATCATCATACTTCCCCAGCTGATTGATTACATTAAGAATTTGCAAATGTTTTTTTGCATTACAAGTTTAAAATGCTGTTAATATTAAAATGCACAAATTTGCATACATTTTCAGAACCAGATCTAAACATTGGATGAAGTCAGGTTCAAAATTATTGTTTAATTTTGTTAACAAATTAGAGTTAAATATTTGTACTGAGGGGATTTCTTTTTATGACTGAATAAATCAGAAAATACTGTCAATATCTAAAAAACGTGATATTTCCCCGTTTTTAGGAATAAAATGCTATATAAATCAGTGTGAATGACATATGAACAAACCCCTCAGTACAAACCTTCAGAATATAGTCAGGAATAAAACTGTAAGTTTTGGTGTGTGTAAGTGCTGCTGAAGTGGAGAACGATCTCTTTAAAGATATGCATCATAATCCAAATCTACAGACGCTAATACATAAAGTGCAATAAAATAAAGACTTAAATGTGTGTTTTGGATGTTTTTCCCCCAATAATCTGAAAGATGACATGTTATGGAGGCAAAATAGCTCATAATCTCAAAATTGACCAGTGCATGATGTAAGTGTCTTGACTAAAATCAGAAAATATTGTCAATAGACAGAAAAAAACGAAGGTTTTATGAATAAAATGCTATATAAACCAGTGTGAATGATATATGAACAAACCCCTCAGTACAAACCTTCAGAATATAGTCAGGAATAAAACTGTAAGTTTTGGTGTGTGTAAGTGCTGCTGAAGTGGAGAACAATCTCTTTAAAGATATGCATCATAATCCAAATCTACAGACGCTAATACATAAAGTGCAATAAAATAAAGACTAAAATGTGTGTTTTGGATGTTTTTTCCCCACTAATCTGAAAGATGACATGTTATGGAGCAAAATAGCTCATAATCTCAAAATTGACCAGTGCATGATGTAAGTGTCTTGCCTTAAATCAGAAAATATTGTCAATAGACAGAAAAAACAAAGGTTTTATGAATAAATTATTATATAAACCAGTGTGAATGATATATGAACAAACCCCTCAGTACAAACCTTCAGAATATAGTCAGGAATAAAACTGTAAGTTTTGGTGTGTGTAAGTGCTGCTGAAGTGGAGAACAATCTCTTTAAAGATATGCATCATAATCCAAATCTACAGACGCTAATACATAAAGTGCAATAAAATAAAGACATAAATGTGTGTTTTGGATGATTTTCCCCCAATAATCTGAAAGATGACATGTTATGGAGGCAAAATAGCTTATAATTGACCAAAAAACATTGTCTTTGTCTGTAGTGTCTTGCCTTAAATCAGAAAATACTGTCAATAGACAGAAAAACAACTATTTTTTATGAATAAATTATTATATAAACCAGTGTGAATGACATATGAACAAACCCCTCAGTACAAACCTTCAAAATATAGTCAGGAATAAAACTGTAAGTTTTGGTGTGTGTAAGTGCTGCTGAAGTGGAGAACGATCTCTTTAAAGATATGTATCATAATCCAAATCTACAGACGCTAATACATAAAGTGCAATAAAATAAAGACAGAAATGTGTGTTTTGGATGATTTTTCCCCCAATAATCTGAAAGATGATATGTTATGGAGGCAAAATAGCTCATAATCTCAAAATTGACCAGTGCATGATGTAAGTGTCTTGACTAAAATCAGAAAATACTGTCAATAGACAGAAAAAACGAAGGTTTTATGAATAAAATGCTATATAAACCAGTGTGAATGATATATGAACAAACCCCTCAGTACAAACCTTCAGAATATAGTCAGGAATAAAACTGTAAGTTTTGGTGTGTGTAAGTGCTGCTGAAGTGGAGAACGATCTCTTTAAAGATATGTATCATAATCCAAATCTACAGACGCTAATACATAAAGTGCAATAAAATAAAGACTTAAATGTGTGTTTTGGATGTTTTTCCCCCAATAATCTGAAAGATGACATGTTATGGAGGCAAAATAGCTCATAATCTCAAAATTGACCAGTGCATGATGTAAGTGTCTTGCCTTAAATCAGAAAATATTGCCAATAGACAGAAAAAACGAAGGTTTTATGAATAAAATGCTATATAAACCAGTGTGAATGATATATGAACAAACCCCTCAGTACAAACCTTCAGAATATAGTCAGGAATAAAACTGTAAGTTTTGGTGTGTGTAAGTGCTGCTGAAGTGGAGAACGATCTCTTTAAAGATATGTATCATAATCCAAATCTACAGACGCTAATACATAAAGTGCAATAAAATAAAGACAGAAATGTGTGTTTTGGATGATTTTTCCCCCAATAATCTGAAAGATGACATGTTATGGAGGCAAAATAGTTCATAATCTCAAAATTGACCAGTGCATGATGTGTCTTGACTAAAATCAGAAAATATTGTCAATAGACAGAAAAAACAAAGGTTTTATGAATAAAATGCTATATAAACCAGTGTGAATGATATATGAACAAACCCCTCAGTACAAACCTTCAGAATATAGTCAGGAATAAAACTGTAAGTTTTGGTGTGTGTAAGTGCTGCTGAAGTGGAGAATGATCTCTTTAAAGATATGCATCATAATCCAATTCTACAGACGCTAATACATAAAGTGCAATAAAATAAAGACTTAAATGTGTGTTTTGGATGTTTTTCCCCCAATAATCTGAAAGATGACATGTTATGGAGGCAAAATAGCTCATAATCTCAAAATTGACCAGTGCATGATGTAAGTGTCTTGACTAAAATCAGAAAATATTGTCAATAGACAGAAAAAACAAAGGTTTTATGAATAAAATGCTATATAAACCAGTGTGAATGATATATGAACAAACCCCTCAGTACAAACCTTCAGAATATAGTCAGGAATTAAACTGTAAGTTTTGGTGTGTGTAAGTGCTGCTGAAGTGGAGAACGATCTCTTTAAAGATATGCATCATAATCCAAATCTACAGACGCTAATACATAAAGTGCAATAAAATAAAGACTTAAATGTGTGTTTTGGATGATTTTTCCCCCAATAATCTGAAAGATGACATGTTATGGAGGCAAAATAGCTTATAATTGACCAAAAAACATTGGCTTTGTCTGTAGTGTCTTGCCTTAAATCAGAAAATACTGTCAATAGACAGAATGTTTTTTTTTTATGAATAAATTATTATATAAACCAGTGTGAATGACATATGAACAAACCCCTCAGTACAAACCTTCAGAATATAGTCAGGAATAAAACTGTAAGTTTTGGTGTGTGTAAGTGCTGCTGAAGTGGAGAACGATCTCTTTAAAGATATGCATCATAATCCAAATCTACAGACGCTAATACATAAAGTGCAATAAAAGATACACTTAGAAGTGTATTATTTCACCAGTCCGAAAAAAACTGTTTATGAAAAGCCAAAAAACACAAAATCTCAAAATTGTGTGTTTTTGCCTGTTGTGTCTTGCCTTAACTATTAATAACATTTATAAGAACGTTCCATAAGCATTATTTTAAGAACATTTTCAAGTCGCGATAATCAAATACAGTTGAATTATAATTAAAATATGAAATGTTAATACTCATTTTTATCACCAAACAGGTAACCATTTCATCCCTGTTGTGAAGGGTTACCAAATTACACACATGCTGACGCAACTTATCTGAGTTGACATATTTTGATTTCCTGGAAAATTTGTGAAGCTTACCGTTTGCTCGTTTCTCCCAACAGATCCGTGATGGCAGCTGGCATCAGTCTCGATTCCTGTTTCAGACGCAGGACACTCAGCAGCTTCCCATCGTGGACGTTCAAGGTCTCCACCCCTCACGTCCAGGAGACCAGCGGCACATGGAAGTGGGTCCTGTTTGCTTCCTGTGAAACCACTGAAGGACTTTGTCTCCGAATGGATCCATTGGTGAACTGAGCGACTGCAGCAAACAGTCCATCGAGAGACTGCTGTTGTGTTTGATCTGTTGTGGTTCAGTGTGAGTCTCGGGTGCTGTTTGCAGGCAAACAATCCTTGTGGATTGTGCGTTTGATCTCGAATCGGTGTGTCAGACAAAGTTGTTCTTGTTAACAAACTATGAAAAAGCCGACCTGGACTCTTTAGACGGTGCTCTACCTCCTTCCCATACAGGTGCTCGTGTTCAGGTGCATCAAGCCTGAAACAAACTCTACGCAAGTACGCCAATGCTAACTCCATTTTGTGCATCGTGTTTCTCGATCTGTCCGTTTTTTTCTTCAGGGGCCAGTCTTAGACTAGTCTGGATTCAGATTACACCAGTCTATGTGTTTCTGTAACAGACCGTAAAACATTATGACCAGTCTTAATGAAAAATGTGATGACAAACTGTTAAAGACTAGTCAAAAACACTCTTCAGAGGGAATAGTTTCCATCCACATATTCTTATGCATATTTTAGGATATTAAAAAAGCTGGATGGGAATACCAAGATGTGTATAAAATCTTAAAATGTGCATTAA